>JAAAKB020292522.1:0-16627 GCA_010014835.2 Apostichopus leukothele
CATCATCATCATCATCATCATCATCATCATCATCATCATCATCATCATCATCATCATCATCATCATCATCATAATACCTTTGACGCTATCAGTTAGTAGATCGTTAACTTTGATATTTAATACCCGTATAATATGGGTGAATATACTGATATTTGGGTTTCGAAAAGTTTCATGAACTGATAAAACGTTGACATTTCAGATTCAGTTTTGAAGAAGAAAGAAATTCATTGGGAAGTGTTTGTAAAGCGGGCTCTTGATTTACCTGCTGCGGAAAATTTGACAAAAGTGGAAGGAATTTGTATTGATTCAGGTATGGTTCAATGGCATTACAAACACAAATTAGGTGTGCTATCTACTTAAGCATCCCATGTAAGTCGGTTGTTCTGTTTCGAATGTACATTAAAAGTGTGTATATTATTCCAAGCATTAAATATTCCGTAGAGAGTTTGAGAAGGTAGAGTGAATTCGTTGAACAGGAATATGGTGTTGTTATATCCGTGCTCTGTACCATTAGCCCTACAAACCTAATCATCATGGGGTTAAGGTAAGGTGAATTCTTTGAACAGGAATATGGTGTTGTAGTAAGCGTACTCTGTATCATTAGCCCTACAAATCTAAGCATGAGAGGCCTTAAATAACTTTAGAAAAGTTCTCACCAAAGATTGCTATACACTCCAATATCTTAAACACTTAATTGCAATTCTACACAGTTTGATTTTTGTTTATGAATATTGGTAATAAGTAATATGAAAAGATGATCCATCTTGTTAAGATGAGGTTTGGCTTAAGCTATTATGTTAAAGGTACTCTACTATTTAATAACGTAGCTATTTGTATGGCGAGGTTACAAAGTGTCGATTAAAATATGATTATTATGTTATTCTTGAGCTTTTGGGTATTAGGATTTCGATAAATTTGCCAGAAGCTGTCTTTCAAGTTTTTACCCAGAAACAAATTTGTTAAAACCTTAATTTATAATTATTGACGATAACTTGGACGACAATGGAATTTGATCAAAAGGTTTCTTCGAATCAACTGTCTTGAAATAAATAAACATATATAAAAAAAAATAAGAAAACAATATATATATATAAAAAATAAATTGCAGAAAATATTAATCACAGCACTTACCTTATGATGTTGAGAAATGTTATGGATATACTGATAAGCGGACACATTTTACTTCGGCAGTGTGCTGCACTTCGAGATACTACGTAAAAGACATGCGCAGTGTGCTGCACTTCGAGATACTACGTAAAAGACATGCGCAAAGCGACCGGATATCTGTATTCTCATCCTAGCTGACTTTAAATTGTTATATGCGTTGTTTTCTCCCACATGGATACCTCAGTTCATCTCTATTTGCTACATGAGCACCTTATATGCAGTACTCTTGATTCTCGGGTTAACACTAACGGCCAATCTGCCGGTTCATCTGCACAACCGTCACAAATATCAACTATGGATGTCATCAGATATATCCTTGGAATCTTGGAAGGAGTTAAAGTCATCCATTCTTATGGGGTAAGAGTTTGATTATAGTAAAATACGTAACCTTAAATACTGCGTAAAATTACCATGTACCTCTCAGTCATCGATAACTGTGTTTCAACTTGTTTGAATATTAAATTCGATCTTCTTCTTCAAACGCTAGTATAGTGAACATAGCCGTAAAGAATCGGCTAGAGATCCAACAGGAAAACTATGAAACATGAATGTCGTATTTTGAAGCAATTTAACGGAAATTCACAGTAACCTTTAACGCATGCGCGGTATACAATATTTTCTACCTAATAAGTTGGTACAGTAACTTTCAATTAAAGACTTATTTGTCTTTATCACGAAAATGTTCGTTAAAATTAATATGTAAAATCGAATCTAGTAGCGGGTCAATCAAAGATCGCCTTTTTTTAAAACAAATTTTTCGTTGAAATTAAAACGCAAGATACAAATTGCATGCACAGGTGCGCGCACAAGATGCAAAAGTAGGGATGGCTCTGTCGGTTTTTTTTTTATATGTTTTATTTTCAGACGGGGAAGATATAACCCACTGTTACGGGTGAACATTGTCCCCACCCATTTTCAACTTTATACAAAGAACTTATCAGTATAACCTTGGGTTTAGTGTTACTAGACTTAATTTATAGTCTAATTTAGCCTCACAATGTACCTTTGGAATTTTCCCCCTTTTTATTGGAGGGGGGGGGGGGGAGAATCCCTAGACACCCATGCATGGGCAGTTAGTTTCAAGGACCGCAAGTACAGCACCCATCCTTTATAAGCTCCTTCATAAAAGGTTCGTGCCGCTATCGAAAAGCAGTCGGTCGTTAATATTGAAACTGACCCCACCAACTTTGAATCCTGCGCACGCCTCTGTGTGTGCATGCGTATCGTCCGAGTGACGTATATTTCTACGCAATTTAACGTTGTTAGCGTGCACGTTGTAACACGTAACATCCGTTGCGCTAAATGCTAACTGTTGACAGATTGATTCTGTGAGTATCTTGTTTCCCAATTTCAGTTTCTTCATCCTGGTCTTACAACCAAGAAAATTCTACTAACAAAACAAGGAATTTGTAAACTTTACGATTTCTGTCTCGTAGAAGACACACCTCGGGCGATTGAAGCAAAACAGATTACGGTAAGCGGAGTGACCAAAATAGAACGAACAGAGTTAACTGTAAGTCTGCTTTGTACTACAGACAGTATGAAAGACTCAAAGTGATGAAAAGATACAAAAGTTCAAACACGTAGCCAACAAACGTACTCGTTTAAGTAAAACTAAAACAGAAAATCGAAAAGATTGTTTATTAATAAACAAAGATATGACTTAGCTCGAGTTGGTTGTAAATTAATCAACTCATTATATGATGATGATGATATTGACGACTACCAACCTGTAGAACCGAGAGCGACCGTGCAGATCACAACAACAAGCATCGGTTTAAAGTGCGATTTTTAAGGGAAGCAAAAGTGTGACATTAAAAACGGACATTAATGTTTTGTTAACATATGACGCTTGCAAGTTTGTGCCCTAAAATGAACGTTAAATTATGTGAAAGATTTTACAATCTTCATATTAAAAGAGACATCAAATTGTTAAGAAAAAGTAACGCTTTTAACATTGTGTCGTTCAGTGATCACCAAACAAGGCCATCATAGACAGATGAGCTATTTCATACGTCCAACCAACAAGTGCAACGTTTTTAACGCTGTCGAATTCCTAAAACTAATTGCATCAGTAAATAGCACTATATATTGCCGCAATCTGCAATGAATAAACACTATCAGAAAAGGTACCTCCTGACTGGTCGTCTCGAAATACAGTTGCAAGGGTAAAGTCTTGAGGAATAAACGTTACGATAGTTTTGGAAGTTTTGTTTGCAATTCGATGACCCGGACATGTACAAATTATTGTAGAACTGCAATTACACAGTTATGTTATGACAATAATTAAACTACCTAGTTAACAGTTTCTTGATATGAAATAAATGTTCAGATTTTATGAAATATTATGGAACATATAGTTGAATTGCCAATGTAAGTTGAACATTAACTGTTTTCTTATAAAGACTACAAATACATTGAATCATTTCGCCCCCGAGACCTGGATGAGGAACGAGTACAGCGTGGAGAGTGAGATATGGGCCTCAGCTGTCGTTATCTGGGAAATTCTGTCACATGGTAAAGGCAATCATACAAACTTTATCAAATTTGCAGTTGTTGTATTCTGTTTTGTGCATGAAATGACTCACTTGTTTGGATCGTACATCCCTCAATGTATGTTATGTTAAAATTATGTTAACCGAATTATAATCTCTGAGTGTTCCACATTTATAACTTAAACAGATGCAGAAAGCTTCTTGTCCAAGAAAGTTAAAAATGTCACGGTCCTTGCTTTGTTTCAATCCTTTTAAATATACGCCACATCGGTAACCTTGTGCGATTTTGCTAGAATCAAATTATTCTTGAGATGGAAACTTATTTTCTTTGAACATGTCATTATGAGAAGAGACGTTTGAAATGTCCAAACCACAATTGAGATACACGTATCATAGATATGAAACGTTGATGCAATGAAACAACTAGTACGTTCTGTTTTTACGTCGAGAATGACGGTATGTAGAATAAAAGTGCTAAAATATTAAAGTGCTTCATATAGTGTTTATTTTATGGGTCTTAACGTCAAGCCTTTTTACGACGCTAAGCAGACACAATTGCTTGTTATAGAGGCCAATTGTCTTATTAATTACCTTACACTTAATGTCGGATGGCTATCCAACTAACAACGTTTAGGTTATTCCCAAATGTTTAAAGGCATTGAAGACTCGCCCAAACCGCGTTCAGCCATCTGAAAAAGTTAACTTTCCGTTGCTTGCAAGTGACGTTTTGTTCGTGTCGCTACAAAATGCAGACAGTACAGTAATGAAACCTGATAGGTTGTTATCTTTAGCTGGACCTGAGATGTCCATCACTGTATTGCTTGTACACTGTGCTGTGGTTATTGACCGCAGCTGTATGTACTGACTGTACACTTGTGTCTAATTACCAATGGTAGCAAGCTGTGTGTGTGTATTTTCTGGGATGGATGGTGGTGTCTAACACTTCTGTTACACCTCATTCGAAACTAGGTCAGATTATTGGCATTAGACTTTTTTTGTGCGCGAGTCTTCACACCCTTTAAATTCCTGGCAAAAAATGCTGGCAATATATATGTAGTAATAACGTGCTGCAGTGGTGGATCCAGGGTTTATGAAAGAGGGGGATCATTTTAGGACATCACATGAGAGCACTGACAGCTTGTCTACTTTGAAGGGGGAGGGGGATTTCTGGGGTTTATCTCACAGGAAATTGTAAAAGAGGAGCCCTTCTACCCCACCCACCAAAAAAAATCCAATGTACAATAATTTACAATGATGCACACACAGAATTAGGGGACTCAATCAGCCTGGTTGGGCATCCCCTGGATCTGCGCCTGGTGTGTGTACCTGTGTATGTATATGAAACATTTACCAATTTGTAAATATCTCAAGAAGTGAAAGTTTGTTAAATTTCAAATGTGGTGTAGTGACAGTTTCAAACTGTCAATTGAATCCCCAAACTCTTTTCTCGATACTTCAATGCATTTCTGTGTGGGCCATTTGGACATTTGAGGTTGTTGCCTGGGCCCTGTTACAGGAATAAAATATAATTCTTTGGATATCCCAATGGCCAATGTGGCCAACACCACTAAAATAATGCTGTCTGTGTATATGCTCAAATTATGTGTGATCCCTGAGCCCTTTATGGATGTTCCCTGGGCCCGGTACAGATAAAAGTTCTAAATGGTATTTTTTGCAAATTATGCAAACTACACAAATAATCATTGTCTTTTTGCACACGATTGAATCTAGTGTGGCTCATGAGCCCTTTCAGACCTATCTGGACTCAGAGGATACAAATTTAGTCATTGATATTTTTGAATATCCATGGAACTATAGGGTTCAGCCCCACTAAAAAGAATCAACTAATTGAACTCTTGACATTATTAAATCATGTGTATGCCACAGGATCTTTTTGGCCGATGCCTGGTTCCTGGTACATCATACAGTTGCTGTAATTGGTATTTTGGGATATCCAATGTCCAAAAGTTCAATGCCACTTAGAGAATCATCCTGCTCTCTTTTCATATAAATGAATCATATGTGGGCCACAGGACCATTAATGGCTGCTGCCTGGATGGGCCCTGGTACAGCAAAAAATTGGTGTATTTTTAGATACCCTTTATCTAACAGGTATATATACTGCAAAAGAGAGATTATCCTTGTCTCTTTTCAATTTTGGATCCCCTATTTGAAAGAACCTAGACAACATACATGCACAGAGTGTGAAACGGTAGCACACATAACCTTGAATCCTGGTCATAAACCAACATAACATGCCCATCCAACCCTTTGTCTCTTTTCACATGCATATTCAGGGTTCCCAGTTCAGTGGAGTATAGCATCGATGGGTCAAAGTAAACACGGTCAAAGTGCAGTGCAATACAATAAACTAGGCTCATACTGTATCACTCATACTGTATCACTGCAAGATGCCAGTCATTATGATAATGTCACAGATCAATTTATATCACATGATCACTGCTTTTTGCAATTCTCACTTTGTAACAAGAAAATGACAAGTTAAGACCGAATTTTACAGTTGTTCCCGCATTAAGATTACTTCATTTTTCGAATTTGTGAACAGGAGAGCATTAAGGGTTATGTGTGAATTTGGGGAAGAAGATATTATATCCATTCAAGGTTACAAAGTAGGAAGAAATTCCTTCCACACATTTTTTAGTTGCCCTATGGTTTACATTTCTTTAAATTTAATCTATTTGTATGTTGATTAGTGGCAATGGAACAAAGCCCTAAAAATCTCTGATACGCTTTATCTCCCATCATGCAAGGTGAAGTCATTTGCCCCAAAGCAAACAAGATTATTTCATTTATGTAGAACAAGAATCCAGAGTTGACTGTTGAGGTGTTCACCTTCACAAAAATACCATTAATATCGACACCTCTGGTTGACTGATGGTAGCCGATTTATATATTTCCCTCATCTCACTTACTGTACATCCACATCACATCTCACATACTAAATGACTCAC
The DNA here is from genome assembly GCA_010014835.2 of Apostichopus leukothele. Classification (NCBI taxonomy): domain Eukaryota; kingdom Metazoa; phylum Echinodermata; class Holothuroidea; order Aspidochirotida; family Stichopodidae; genus Apostichopus; species Apostichopus leukothele. The sequence continues at coordinate 6,635 of JAAAKB020292522.1, forward strand.
TTAAGCATTATTTTATATTAGTAGTTGGGAGAAAATCACCCACCTGGGACGTTGTCACCCATATCGAAGATAGGGAATAAATTTAAAATTTTCATAATTGGACAGATCTCAAATATCAATTTTGTTTTGAAATCTTGTAGAGCTCCTAAAATGTCATTAAGTGGTGCAATTTTCCTGTTCATGAATTTAGATGTAATTATATTTATAGTAAAAACTTCATTATTTCTTAACAGTTGCAATATTGTTTGAAATATTGTCACAAGGTGACCAGCATGCCCACTGTCAGAAAAATTATGATGTTAGTACAGTAGATGTTGACAATTTCTGTGAGAGGTTGTCTTTATTTTGTCATCCTCTGTCATGTTGCAGAGTTGTGGTTAATTAATTACATGTATCAAAGCAGGATAACTGGCGAAATGAGAAGTGGTTGGACATGTCCCACTCTTTCACACTCCAAATATGCAAGAAGTTAAAAGATTGTGGACAATACATGCTGTATACAAAATGTGAATAGTGAATATTATGTTTAATTTAATAGAAATTGGTTCAACGTGTGTGAGACCATTTTCCATTCAAATTTTCAAAAGTAAACCAATTCTAGACCCAGCTTTAAAATCACAGAGAAAAAAGAAAAATATTTCCTGAATATTCAAGCTTTGTCTTCCAGCCACTAAGATTTACTTAGACTGGACATGTATTATTATAAGGTGTACGTGTATGAGCCAAGAGGATTGTTGTTATATGCATCGTTAAAAGGACCTTATTCCCCGACCCCCCCCCCCCTTCCCCTTCAATCAAATCCTTTTTGTAACAACTATGCATGAAAAAAACTTGCCAGAGGTTCTAACACTCTCAAAAGGATTTACAAAATGAAAAAAAAAGACACATCCTCCATGAAGCTCATTAAAAGTAGTCTGTATTGGCACAAAATTATAGCATGCTGTAATTGCTAGAAGCTTCAGAAAGTACTTCCTTGAGGCCTTTTATTTCCAAATTGTTCTCATCTAAATGAACACAATGACTGAATGTCCCAGTAAATTTCCTCCAAGGGGGTATAAAACAGTTTAAGGAATTTGGATTATAACCACTGCTAACATGACCATATTTCCTGACCTAATTGTCTTCTTTCATTCAAGTTTCAAATTTATGAAAACCCAGTATAAATACATGAAAGTACATATTTATAAAACAGGATATGAAAAACAGTTAAGAGTAATAAAAATTAGAAAAGTCCCCAGAATCCTAGATTCAAGTACTACAGCTCAATACTGGTACTTTGTCTTGTACATGGCCAATGTCTATAGATAACTATAGCTGGGTTCTATATAGGCTGCATAGCTAAGTAGTTGCATGTAACTGGTGAGTTTTCAGCTCTAACACCTAACACTGCAGGAGTATGCTGCCCATAAATGTTTCAAGGTTAATGGCCTTGTGATGTGATTTTATAGTTACTGTGACTTCCAGAAGCACACATAGCTCTCCAAGGAGAATGCCATTATGAGTGATGAGTGTGTAGCATTGTGTGTGTACACAGCTATTACAGATTTGGGCTGATTCTTACTCATTGAGAAAATAAAATATGGTAGTTTTCTGCTCACACAACTACAAAACACTGAAGATCACGTTTTAATAAATTTGAATAACACAATGGCTGCTTAGTCAAAAGTTGTGATTTCTCTTGTAACCAAAGGGCAACTTTTGTTTTACACAGTGCCCAGCTACATAGGTACTTTGCTGCTCACACAGGAAATTCAGCTTGATGAGAGTGATCATATTATACCCGAATTCCTTTTCTCAGGTTCTGTAAGGAAAAATTCTCTTAGTGATGAACAAATAATGATGATTTACTTCACTGAAAACATTACACAAATCAGTGACATATAGGAGGCAACTCTTGTTTCATATAAAGTTAGGAATTGTTTCTTACATATTCAAGACTTCCAATAGTTTGTAAGACTGGTAAAAAAATATTGGTAAAATCACTTTCACTGAGCAAACTTTACTTTATCATTCTTGATAAGCTCTACCTATCTTCAACTAAATATGAATCATATCGAATGTAAAATCAAACCAAAAAGGGCAATTAACTTCAGTGTAATGACGGCTCAAGAGACAAACAAAAAAAGAAAGCAAAAAATAATTAAAAATAAGAGATACAAGTTTGAGAAAATCTGAATCACACATTTTGTGAGGCATGTTTGTTCAACAGAGATCCACAGCATCTCACTTCATTTTGTTTGTTTTACTGTTATGGTTACAAGTAACTTTTTGTTAGTGGGGGGGGGGGGAGTGGAAGTGCAGGGGAATACTGTTTCCAACCACAATATCTGTTTCAGGTGACTTCACGCATCCTGTTGAATTGAAAAGTTTAAATAGCAAAACAACTGTATTTTATAGGAGACAAAGTACCAAAACACTTTCTTGTTTCGCGTACATTGTGTATTCTAAACTGACACAGTGATAATACTTTGGGGGTCAATTTGGTAAATATTTGGAAAAATAGATTTGGCACGCGCCCGCATTAAATTCTGTGGTAGCTAGCTAAAATGCATGCAAAGAGAGATAAAAGCTATAGAAAGGGATCCCAGAGGGTTTGGTTAGCTGGGAAGGTAACCAATTGCCTTGTACATCACATTGTTCTCATTGCATTCCTGTATATGAAACCAGACGACTGGCAAACCGGCTGTGGTGGGTGTAGTAAGTAAAACGTAAGTACAATGTGTCAGGTATGGCCCCAAGAGCAACAAATGGCCATTGCCAGTAATTATTGGTGGTGGGGTACCCCTGCCAGTGATCAATAATTGATCCCTCACTGCTGACCTAGGTCAGCTCATGAGGTAACCACTTGAAACCTACTGGAAAATGTTGGTTAGGACTTCAGATACAAGGGATGGGCATTGCCAGTAATTTTTATTGGTGGGGTACCCTGCCAGTAGACCCCCAAAATGCCCACCCCCCATTGACCTAGGTCAGCTCATAAGGTAACCAGTTGAAACCTACTGGAAAATGATAGGTATCACTTCATATGTAAGTGATGGGCATTTCCAGTAATTTATATTGGTGGGGTACCCTGCCAGTAGACCCCCAAAATGCCCATCACCTCATTGACCTAGGTCAGCTCATGATGTAACCAGTTGAAAACTTACTGGAAAATAATAGGTATCACTTCATATGCAAGGGATGGGCATTTCCAGTAATTTATATTGGGGGGAGGGTACCCCTGCCAGTAGACCCCCAAAATGCCCATCACCTCATTGACCTAGGTCAGCTCATGAGGTAACCAGTTTAAACCTACTCGAAAATGATAGGTATCACTTCATATGCAAGGGATGGGCATTTCCAGTAATTTATATTGGGGGGGGGGGGGTACCCCTGCCAATAGACCCCCAAAATGCCCATCTCCTGATTGACCTATGACCTGAAACTTGGTTTCTTTTCCAGTAGTTTTCAATTGGTCACACCAAAAGCTCACCTAGTTTAATAAGGGGGGGGGGGGCGGACTCTGGCAGTGGTGGCCCACCAATATAAATTACTAGAAATGCCCATCCCTTACATATGAAGTGATACCTATCATTTTCCAGTTGGTTTCAATTGGTTAAATCATGAGCTGACCTAGATCAATGAGGGGAGGGGCATTTTGGGGGTCTACTGGCAGGGGTACCCCACCAATAAAAATTACTGGCAATGCCCATCCCTTGTATCTGAAGTCCTAACCATCATTTTCCAGTAGGTTTCAAGTGGTTACCTCATGAGCTGACCTAGGCCATCCGTGAGGGGTCAATTATTGATGACTGGCGAAGCTACCCCACCACCAATAATCACTGGCGATGGCCATTTGTTGCTCTTGGGGCCACACCTGACACATTGTACTTACTTTGATGGGGTTACCAATGAAAGCTGATCTAGTTTAGCTTTTAGGTGAATTTAAAGTTGCCCTCCCAGCCACACCCACCACAGCAGGTTTACCAGTCGTCTGGTTTCATATACAGGAAAGCACTGTGAACATTGTGATGTACAAGGCAATTGGTTACCTTCCCAGCTAACCAAACCCTCTGGGCTCCCGGTCGAAGGCTCCACATTGAGAAAGTGTGTTTTTAAAAAATGAGAGGCTTAAAATGCATTTCTAGGGATTTTTTCGAAGGGACACATGAGTTGATACTTGAAGAAACGATGTGTTTTCTGAGAGACTTTCTCTTAAAAATTAGATCTCTTTATTCTCCCTAGATGCCTGCAGAAGATGGAAAGAATGCCGATGATGAATCTTGTAGTGAAAACTACTAAACATTGCAAAACTACTAAACAGAGGGCAACTCTAATTCTAATTCAAAATACAGCTGGAGTTACAAATCTTCTGCAAGCATGAACAGAGTTTTCATGGAAGGTAGTTAAGAGTCTAAGGAAGACATCACATATCTCTGCAGTATCATTTCTGAAAATCATGTTCTGTCATGTATGAAACATGGATGGTTTCATGTCTTTGTAACATAAAAACACACATTTGATGTTAACATGAAGCAGGTAGGTCCTCCTCCCATCCCCAACTGGAGTGGAGAGACCCTGTACAACCACTGGTAATTATAAGGTGCTTAAGGTAATTTTAAGGTGCTCAAAGAGAAAATTCTTATGGAATTTATAAACAGATTTAGATAATTCCTGTAACTCTCTCCAAATTAGGTTGATGGAATGTTAATGGCCTTGCAAACTATTGTTTCAAGACAAAGAAAGTTGATAATACTATAAAGCAATCTTACAGATACTCAAGGGTTCAAATGCAAACAGGTCAATGGTCAGATTGACCTGAGTCCTAATGCAAATCTGAATGGGTTTCTTATAGAATATATGTAATATATGGTAGAATATATGTAATAATCAATAATTGTTCCTTCAAAATGTGTGGCACTCCTGAAGAGTATGGTTAATGCAGGGATGTGCCCATGATTTCCTGAGTCCCGGGTATACTGATCGCCATCCTGGGGGAGGGTCTAAGGGGGAGGTGTCCCCCTCCCCTTTGAGAAATTTTTCGACTTTTGAAGGTGCTCAGATGCCAAATGCTGGCACTTGTGTAGCTTTTTAAGCACATACTGTACACTAGTTTTGCTAACAATTTACATTTTTAAATTTTTTGTGTGAAATATATTGTTAGGAATGTTGGGATTTTAGATACGTGGGCACATCCCTGTTAATGTATAGGGATAGTGCTGATACTTAGGAAGACTTTTTAGATGTTTAGATCATGACCGTTGGAGATCTGGGTTTCAAGAGATGAAGTACTACAGGGATTTTCTTAAATATATTTTACAAATGAATCATTTCCTCATGATTTACATTTCAAAATCTTGGTTGGCAAAAGTGAAAGTCTTCCCATGCCTAAGAGATTTCAAAGCAGCTCTGTGACCAAATTCAACCGATCCCAACTCCTAGGCACTGAAGTAGCTTGAGGATACTACATGCACATTTCTGTAAAAAGCAAAATTGAAAAAAAAGATTTAATAATAACACAATATATTCATATACATGTGTGTACGTATCTATTGCATGTGCAGTTTTACCACTTTGGAAAAGCAGAAATATGTAGAGTTACTGTTAATTGCAAATATGCCATTGAGAAAACAGTCAGGAATATACAAGGCTTGTGTGAAAACCATTTAACGTAGTAATATGTTCTGTGTAAAGAAATGCTAATATATGTTTTGGACCGGACCTTTTTTTCTTGAAAGCTTGCCTGTATACATCAGAAGTGTTTGTATACAACACAGGCACAAGGAAACATACTTGATAATGTTCAGTGCAGCATATAAACATACCACTCTCTCAACCTGAATTTATAATTAATTTAATAAAAATTTACATCAAGGATTTCGGTATGGACTTTGAATTTGAATACACTCACTTAAACAACTCCTGCATAAAATTTCATCTCCTTTTAGCCAATTAACTGAAACATAAACACTGCATCCTACAATGAGACTATCCTTTGATGAAAAGCAAAGGTTTCTTATACTCATTTAGCACCCTTACATGTAAGAAGTTCATTTAAGCTTTATTATTTAAGCTTTATTATTACATGGTTTCAAACTTATTGCAACCTGTTGACTGCCACTGAAGCATTAGGAACACATGACCTTTGATCTCCACAAAAATGTCAATTTCTCGTGCTCACAAAAGATGGATCTACAGACTAAAATATAAAGTTTTACGCAGCTGCAGTTTTTGAGATTTCTTGTCTACAGGGCACATACACACACTACATGACTGCATAGATGCCTTTGGCAAGAAATCAGGACTATGGAAACAAATCCTAACAATTCAGTCTGGCATGATCAGTGATGTATTTGGCAAATATCTAAGAAAACAAGACTCACCTACTAAAATATGATGCATAAATGGACGAAAAACAAAAAAGTACAATTCCCCAGTCAATTATTCTTATTAACCTAACATTGGAAAGCCATCTGTCCCTTCAAAGATGTATACCATAAGACTGCAGAGTGATACACATCAATACATGGTAATTGATTAGTTATGAATCATTATATTCTGTGTATACTGCAATGTGTAGGCTGGTTTAGCCTAACATATGACTTCAGTTTCTGTGGAATAGCATATCTTTATTCTGGTATAAATAGAAATCAATAGCACCAAAAAGGTAGAATGTACAATTAAAATATATGTTTGGCTTGCCAACCTCCTCTGTCAGCACACTGGCATGAGTAAACAACTCTTTAAGACAAAGAGTTCCACAGATATAAACTGCGGTGCTTTTACTTTGCATTTTACAAACGAGTAGACATGGGTTTATGACAATGTCATCAATTTATCTGTGTTGTCTTGAAACAAAGAATCATTCACAATTAATCTGGAATTGTTTCAACCTCCAGTCTTATCAGTTTCAATTATTAACCTACATTTGTCCATCTTGTTAGAGCTTTAATAATCAATTTATAGAGACATTTAAAAAAAACTTAATGAATATTTTGACAGGTCTACATTCAACCCTGAAATATAGTTTTCCAATGTTCTAAAATTAAAATAAAATTTCCTCAAATTGGATGGAGCAGATTAGGAATGAAACAATCGGATAATCAAAAAGAAAAGAAAGGTAATTGATGTTAATGCCATGATTCTAAAAATCGCAAAATTATTGTAAGAAAAAATGTCAGATCTCTTTAGTTAAGTATGATATTGATTTAACGTACAATAATGGTTCAAAAAAAGGTTGCCTCGCCATGGCTTTGTGCTTTCAAGATATCTTTTTAAGTTCCTTCCATGTGAAGGAGCCCTTCACAAGAAAATGACTTGTAACAAGTCTAATTGATACACAGCATATAAAGGGATGGAATTTTGAAAAGCAAATTAAAATAATCTCCATAGCGATCCTGTCATATTGGTATAAACCGGTTTCAAAATTAAACTATCATGTAGTATCACAAATGATACAATGCAATCTCCACTCTCTCTCTCATAAGGCACATTTGGCTGGTAGGGTTGGGGTGGAACGGAGGGATAATAAATTTCGCAAAGGCTGCCGGTTAATTTTGTTTTTTCCAAAGATACACCAGAAAATATCTTCCGTCTGAAGGAATCGACTTGGGATGAAGACAAAAAATAAGAAACCTTACTTGAATAGAGATTGAAAACAAACAAATCAAAAAAAAAATTACTGCAGGAAGAAAAGAAAGAATTTGAGTTCTGCAAGACAGAATAACATAGTAATATCAGTTTTGTATGTATACAGCAGACCCATTTCGTCCCTTATAGATGTCAGTTTTTTTTTAATAGACAAGAGGGACTGATGGATAATGCTGGGAGGGGGTAGGATGATATTAACTTTGACACTTCTGTTGGATACAATACTGTTATCATCTTTTAAGCTTCTGATATTGAAGTCCTGGTGGATGGTCGTATGTCATTATGTCGTATGTCATTATGATAACATTAACTTTGGCACTTCTGTTGGATACAATACTGTTATTATCTTTTAAGCTTCTGATACTGAAGTCCTTGTGGATGGTCGTATGTCTTCAGCCTTCAGCCGGTTCAGCATAGGCCGGTAGATGGATTTCGAAAACGGAATAACCACACCTTTTTCGTGAATTTCGTCTGTATGGAGGAACGAAGGGAAAAGTTTTATCGTTGATTTATGTTATTGTTCGATGTTTTGTAATAAATCTATGATAAGCATAATCCAAGGCAGGCATGGTCTATGTTAACCTTATCAACCACTTCTCTCCGGTCGCAGCAGCTTTGCGTAGTTTGTAAATATGTGAAACAAGAAATGGGTACGGTTGAAGCTATCCTAAAGAAAGTCAATATTTGCCACCTCTGTGTTTTAAAGTCAAGAATAATGATTCTGGTTGTAACCGATTCTGCATTCCATAATGAACTTTGACAAACCATACACCTATCATACCACTTTAAATCATCTCTCCTTGACTGATGCCCTAAATAGTATTATTAAGACAGGTGACTTTATCTTATTAGTAAAGTAACCTGAAGAAGAGAGAATGCCACCATCAGAGCAGACTCACCATCAAGTAGCATCCGGGCTGCTATGGCTGTAGGGTAGCCCACAGACTTGGCCATAGCTGAAAAACCATACGGTTCACCATAGATGGTGAGGCTCACTTCTTCCATCCCTGTGGACTTGTCAGGGTTCTCAACGCCCACCTGGTGCCTCATGATTACAAGGTCACGTTCCTCCTCGGCTGTAAAGCAGAGCAAAGAGTCCATTTGACATGTCAGAAATTTCTTGCATCATGGGGGGGGGGGGGAGGGGTGGTAGGACTCCCACATATGCCCTTAGGTATGTACACTTACACAAAAAAGATATAAATCAATATTAAAGTGGCAAGTAAAAAAAAGTATCCAGCTATGCTACAGGCTTTCATGTAACTGCCAAAGAAAAAGGCAGGACGGGATGTATTAGAATATTTCTGACTTACAGTAAGACAGCTTCTGACCCAAGTGATGAGCAAAGGTTGCCATCGGTGACGAGAGCTTGTGTAGGACTTGATCAGATAATAATTCTAACCTGCAGGCGACAAAGATACCGGGGAAAAGATGTAAGTTAAAAGAAAGAGTTAGTATTACTCAAATAAATCATCTCCTGTGTACCTAGCGATATTATTGCTTGTAGGGAAAAGCTTGACAAAGGAGCATTAGAACAGTTTTATTGTTTAGACTTAGAAATATTCAATACCTTGATACCATTCCACAGCAAAAAAAAGTTCAATTTAAAGGAAGCTTCTCTGAGTCTGGTCTGCATATTTTACCAAATCCTACCCGAGAATCGGTCATGGTAAGATGTCGACAGATCAAACTAAGACACTCTCCTAAAATTTTCAACCGAGTGTAGGTTCAATAGTAGGTAAATTAAAGAAAGTCGATTCAATATTGAAACAACGTCGTCTAGACACTATTCAAGGTGGCATTAAGCACAGATAAAAGTAACATGGAATTTCCAAATGTCGACCTTATACGACCATATATGAGCTCCATTGATATCGGAGTTTACTATAAAACATGATCCAATTTTTTTTTCATCACAACCAAGATACAAAAAAAGCTGTTTTATAAACAGTACCTGAGACAAAAATCATGATTTACTCTCTATGTAACTAATATAAATAAGAATTACTGTGCTTTGCTTGTGGCTACCTCCTAAAATTGAAAACTACACCTTAGGCCATCTTAACATTGACAACATTTGACCTCTGAAACATTACAAACTTGAAGACGTCAATATTAGGTTTGCATGACTCATCATAAGTGAATGCAACCCTTTGTAATCTGGTATTTACTTTGGTTTCAAAACTTTGACAAGAGTGTTTGCATCCACTCTAAATCTAGACTAAAAGTGCATGAAGAGTAAATTGCTTTACGGTTAGTATCTTTTTGTTTAAAATGTGCCTCTCCACTCCACCCCCCTCCCCAACCCCACCGAGGCATAAAAAGAATATGGGTCATAGGCATACACCCCCTGGATGGTGATAG
>JAAAKB020292632.1:0-26369 GCA_010014835.2 Apostichopus leukothele
CGTGGCTCCTCTCTCTACCACCCAAACCAAACTGCATGTGCTAATACCTCCGATTGGCCTCTAACATATTCCCACTAATACAGCACTGTACTTAGTAGGAGTACAGTTTTAAAAGTGCGGTCATAAGTAGTTTTTGTTTCTTTGTAATGTGAGAAAGCTACATGTTTCCTTAATAATGATTCATGAACTATTTGCTTAAACCAAATAAAAGTTGCCTTGAATTGGCAATGAATAATATCAAAATATATTAATATAAATAATTAATATTAATATACAAAAGAAACATCATGCATTGAAATTATCAGTAACCTTGCAGGCACAGTCCATGGGGATACATAATTATTAGTCACGCTCCAAGAAATCAAGTCATTCGGCAGTCATTAGTTTTTGTGAACGGTGTTCAACACATACAAGCTGTCCCAAATACATAATGTCTTAGTAACCTATTTAAGCACATTTTTTTTGCTGAAGTTTTCCGTTTAACATTTCAGTGATTTTTTCAGATTCAAAACTTGATTAAGTGAGCTTCGCACAGCTTTGCAGAATAATAATACTTCAAAATAACTGTGTTTTAAAGTTGATTAGACACCCTTAATGGATGGTTTAATGACAATTTGAATGGAATGTTAGCAAAGAGTTTGAATGTGCGGTTGCTTGTTGTTACCCAGACAGTTGAATGTTAAATAGAGTTATATCATGTTAGCCTGCTGCATGAAAAACACACTTAATAGGTAACCGAGCAATGGCGGGACATATACTCTTCTACTTTCATACTCCCTGTTCCATTTTTTATTGAAGGCATCTAGCAGCCTTTAAAATATCTCTTGGTTTTTTAGACAGTGGGAAGGTTATTGAGTTTTTTCTGTAAATTTCATTAGAAAAGAATTCGTAGCTAAAAATATTTCCTTGCCAGAGGCGTCTCAGCTGAGAAAGCTATGGCGTCTGCTGATGGTGCAAGAGGATGACGTTGACAAGTCTGTAGGGAAACTGAAAATGTTGGGCAGAGCACTTTGTAAGTTCAAAATTAATCCCTAAAAAAAAAACAGGTAGAAAGATGGAGTAGAAGATAAATCAGCTGGCAAAGGAAATCATGAAATCCTTCGCTGAGATGACGAGGAATAAATCTATTCTAAACCGAAGGAAATCATGAAATCCTTCGCTGAGATGTCGAGGAATAAATCTATTCTAAACCGGTACCAAATAGCCTAAGCAGGCTAATGATGGATTTGTATAGAGACAGATCATTTTCATAGAGCATGCTAGACTTTCTTGAAAACCCTTTATCTTAATAACCGACCAATTTTGAAATTCCATCGAAATGTTCTGCGTCGGTAATTTTTCTTTGTATTTGCTGAATGTTAATGTTAATTGATACATCCAAAGTTAAACCTATAACTTTTGTCTCAAGTAACCACAAAATGCTAAAATTTCTAAGAACAGTTACTTTTCTGGATTGACGTATGAAATTGTACAAACTACTCCATATTGTGAAGAAGTCTGAATACTTATATGTTTCTACAATGAGTATACAAAGCACTATTAGTTTGACTATAGATGACCATATTTTCTGGCCTATTTTGCAGCAGTTACACTGCTTAAATAGTTTAAAAGGCAGTATGCTGATCAATTTACTTGGCTTGAAACAGATTGTTTATAAATATTTAATATTCCTTAAAAATAGTGTAGAGAGCATGTAGCGATATACTTTGTATACATGTACAACCAGTATGAATAATATATGTTACAAAATCACATTGATGCCTATCTGGTTGTTCTACAGTAATACCCACGCAATAGTACAGTATTAACTTTAGGCTACGATAGTCATGGAGTAACGTAATGGCAAAATGTAGTGCAAAAGCAAACTGTTCAAATTGCTGTACAAAGTGCAAAGACATGGCAATTATCATATGCAGGAACGATGATAGACAAAACCTAGAGCCTCTGGAACTGCTACACAACATTTGAACACTCAAGTATTTCCTGATAGTAGTACAATAAGCAGGGAGGAAGATGCAATTAATCGTCACACTTGAAATCACGATGCATTCACTTCCGATACTGTCCGTGCCTACCCTCCCCTTTTCCTATCCTCCCTCCTGTCCTTCCCTTTCCCTTCCCTCTCTTCTTCCCTTCTTCTCCCTTGCGAGTCCTTTTCCTTCTTTTTATCTTAAAGTAGATGCACACTGATGCGTTCAACTGATTGCATATTGTCCAGTTTTAATTCTTATAAGTGTTGCAGGACAGGAAGCACACTATACACACTAAAAAAAAACAAAAGAGGCTTAAAAAAAAGAAGGGATCCTGTCAGTGCATAAATCTGCATGATGGAACTCTTTGGGGTATTTTGAAATTTTTTAGATATATTCTTGTCATCAATCATACTAGAACTAATTTAAATTTGTAAACCTTCATCAGAAGGGACCTGCTCCTTAGGCAGTACTTATCAATCATGTAGTCTTTGTGTTACATGTACATACTTAAACTACCTTTGTAAATGTACTTGTTCTGTTGAACTTGAAAGTTGTGAAGTAAATGTTTCCATACATATCGGTTTAAGGCATTTGAGGGTTCCGCATCTTTTACATAAAATTATCATCTTTTATAAATTTGCCTCAACTATGAGTTAATTTAATTTATTTCAGTCAAATATGACATGTGCAATTACATCCATTTCATGTGGATATCGTGAATTTTTAATGTAGGTACAAAGAAAATGAAGTGCCATGACCCACCCTGTGAGCTGTGCACCACAAGATTTAGTTTCGAATTAACTATACTTATCTTGATAAATATGAAACTTGCATGTAATTTGCATTATACAGTTCACTATGATAAAACTGATAAATTTGTCCACATATATCAAGCTAAGGAGTTGAGATGTTTTAAGTAAATTACATTGTCAAAATTGATGAACTATATACAAACCCATTCAAAGTTTGCATTGTGGGCTATTAATTCTCCCTTTAATGTTCTACGCTTTTGATAAAACAAATTTATTATAAGCTGGTGAAATAAAAATATGCATCAAATGGATTTTTAATTTTGTATGAAACTCTGGTTTGCACCAAAGAGTATAATATAAACGTAAGTTTAATGTATCTGTAGCTGAATATAAGTTCCCACACCATATACCATTTACCCTGCCCTACAGTGCATGGGAATGCTAACCTTCCAACAGCCACATCACCACAGGCAGTCAATATCCTTACTCCTGCATCACGAATCGACGTTTCGATGAAAGTGCTCCTCACCTGTGGGCCTGAAATAATGAAAACCGCACACAATCAGAGAAGAGACTGAGCGTTAACTTGTTTCTTCTTCACGGTAAAGCCAACGTCTGTTTGGTAAATTGTAACTCAATATTCGTACAGCAGAAATCAATTGAGTGGACACTGGGGCATAGGAAAGTGGATTTTAGTGTCCAGAATCGTCAACTGAAGGACAATGTTATGAAAACATTGCTCTCCATAATGGCCTGCTGGGGATGGCGTGTAAATCAACGGATTTGGTAGCACGCAAGAAACAGGGCGAGTGTTTTTGGTAGAAGAAAGCAGAGAGAGTCCATCCTGTAAACATCTTCACAGAACGCTCTCAACAGGCGACACTTGATATCCCTTAGTTAATGCATGTAGCTCATCAGCAATCTAAAGTTGCCTTAGAGGAAACCAACATTGCAAATGAAAAATGCATATATTCGTCTAAATACACTGGAGTTTATGAGAAGAGTAAGGTTTGGATTATAAGCAAAAATTGTCTGTGGCTATATTTAAGTGGTTAGTTGGTTGGAAAGATGGTGTGCAGAATTTTGTTTTTGAAAATGTTAATTTCCTGAATAGTGTAAGCATTAAAAGGTACTTGTCTTGTCTTATATTGTGCTTGGATAATATTAAATGGATTACAGTGGCTGATATGCCTTTTTAAAAAAAAAAAAAAATTGAGACTTAATTTTTTACTTTGGTTTGAACCATGTAGAAGTTACTGTTGCAAACTTTATCGTAAATACCAAACAGAATTGCATGAGTGTGGAAGTTCACAAACTTTTCCGATCTTGCCCACATCAAAGAAGTAACTGAACAGTATAGCTGTAATGACTATAAAAAAAGAGAACTTTATCATGGAATACCTAGCATTCTGTTTCAGTGACCTGTAATCATGTAGAAAAAATGTCTGTTCAGCATCCTTTGAAGGGAAAATAATTACCTAAATATTTAGAGGGAACAGTTCACCCCAACCCCCTCCCTTTTCCCCCTCCCCCTCCCCCATTCCTTTCATCCTAGCTCTTGCCTCCTTTGCATACATGAGGTAAACAATGTTATATGCATTTAATTAATAATAATGTCTGAATTTATCAAGCTTGACCTTTTGCAAAATCCTAATGTATAGTAATGACAGTATAGTATCTGTCTCAAATTTCATTAATGAGTTGGTGTCTGACTCTAGAGTCTACAATTCTTTTTAAAGAAAAAACATGAACATCACTAATTGTGCCACTCTTTAAGAAACAATTTAATTTGATGGTAAATGAAATTGAAGTGTTGTATACGGCGTTGCATATACACACGTTACATGTATGGCCAGTTTATTCGGGTGGGAAATTTTTCGTTCGTAGATTGAGTTGACAGGGATCTGCATAATATTAGCCTGTCAGCTGGAGGAGATCCGAGACTCGTAAAATGTGATCAAAATAATCACAGCGTTGAAAATCAATACTGTTGCTGTGCCATCGTCCCTGGTTCCTTTATGCAACATTGGTCGTTTACAGCCAGATACTCACCTTACATAAAGGTTGGTATTTGGCATGTAGAGAATGGTGGTGTGAACACTTATAAGACCCCCTGGTGGGAGAAGATTTCAGGTATGCTCTGTAACAGAGTCACAAAAAAGGGTGGCAGTTTTATTTTAAGACATACCACACCAGAGGTAAATTAAGAAGCCAGACCAGTCTGTTGTGTTGTATAATTTTCATGGCTATATTCAAATATAGAATTATCACTTATTTTATCTGGGATATTTCTACCATGTATAAATAAAAGTACATAGTTTTGTAGGAGTTGCATATTTCCATCAATATTCTGCTGCTGCATACCATAGTTGTCATTGTTTAAAGGTTGTCATTATGTGGCCAAAATTTTAAGCATGTTAAATGTTTTCTTAAGAGTTTTGGAAAGTACATTTCTGGTGGTTTTGTATCTCCATGTAAAATTCTGGTTTAAGTTGGAGCAAGAATGACCATTATTCGATTTTATAGCATATTTGGAGCCAATATTGATCACGTAAAATGCTATACTGACATATATAGTATATTGTGGGATGAATATAACATTAAAAACATACTATGTTGGCAGTTATTAATTGGAAGAGGAGTGCTGGGGGGAGGGGGAGTGGTGGTACATGAGTTATTGTGAAATTGCTTCATTTTCAGTAACTACCATGTTCCTATTCATTTTAAGACAACATTACTTAAAAGCTTTAATTGTAACTAATGTGCAGGAACCATCCAATACAGATGGGCATGTTTTACATGTAACTAAAGTACTATGCAGTTTATGAAGAACATCTACGTTATTGTAAGCATAGAGTACATGCATATGGTTACTCATTCAATTATTTTGGCAGTTGATTTCGTACACAGTTATTCAGATGGGCTTCCTTTGGTTATCCTGTAGATTGATCTCACCGAAATGATACTAAAAATAAATTGCTTTGAATTGGTGATATCAGGTGTCCTACATGTATATATACAACTAGTCACCTCATTAGACCCCGATGCAGTTTAAAGTTTGTTCCAGTCGTGGTGTGGATTTCATTCTTTATCTCACGTTTGGTGTTTTCGTTGTACCGGTGTGATAATTCTCGCCTAGAACAGGGTCAGTCACAGCAGCCTAGTTTACGAGATTAGTAACCTCCTCCGGTTTTACATCTATTTTGGAGGTAACTTGAATCTCAACCTGGTAATTATTTCCAGCTCCCTGGAGATATCATTTATAACTTTCTACCATGTTCAGCTTGATTTAGTCTTCCCATTCTCAGAAGGTTGGGGATAGACCATTGTGCTAACTTTAAGCTGAAGAAAAAAAAGAGCAAAAAGTAAAATCCACTAGCATCCAGATTTTGGCCCTTAGAATTTACAAAAAGATAATGAAACAATATTTTGCTGCAGTTTTTTCAGTTTGTATTTTGTTCTGATATGAACATTTCATTCTCACAAGAAGACATGATATGAAATATCTCAGCTAAAATGAACCTTCCAAAAAGAATCTTAGTCATGTTATATACATGGATGTGTACTTCATATATAGATGATCTTTTTTTTAAATTTGAGATAGTTGGGATAGTTTGGGTGTGGTGGGGGGACGGGGGTGGAGGGGCACAGCAAAGAAGAGAATGCCTATTTGGTGAGGTTATAGTTGCTTACTAGTAATCATGTGTATATGCACAGTCAACTCATTAGTAGCAAATTTCTGGTACCTCTCGCAAACATTACTATCGTGTTTGTTTCTCCGGAAATGTATAAATAACTTAGAAGAACAGTGCTTGTTCAATTCAGATACTATATCTAAGCATTTCACACTTTATCGTTTTTATGTTGTTTTTATGCAAAACATACGCTAACACGTACAACAGCAATACCCTGTACTTCTACCCACTTCTACCCACCGAATGATGGCTCACTCCTCCTCGTGCCACCATCATGACATCAGTTGTTCTGGTTGATCAGCTCCCTGCTGCACAAAACAGAGGGACTATCTTTATCTCCCCTCTATACAGTCTCAAGGAAATCATCATGTCTGTGTCATATAATATAGAGCTGAGTAAACACTGTCGGTAAACTTAGATGACTGGTAAAGTGTAATCGATCCTCCAACCATCCATTTCAAAAATGGAGAACCTATTTTGTGGCTAGCTTTTTTTGCTTCCCCCTATAGTATGAAATACCAATTAGCACATTCCAGTGGTTTTCAGTGGACCATATCAGTGGTAAATAGAATAAGTAAAGGACCAAGATGACAGATGATAGAGTTATTCTCTATTGACCATGGGAATAAAATATATTTAAATCCTGTTTGACAGCTGCTGCCAGCTAGGCTGAGTAATTGAGTGAAGGGGGGAGTTATTGGGGGGAGGGGAGGGGATGTGTGTATGGAGCTACTTATACTTTAATCGTCACCTTGAACTATGTAAATAAATGGTCGTTAAGACAATGACAAAATTTAGCATATATGCAAAAAATGTATAAATAACTAAATTAAATAAAAAGAAAAACTTGTGCAGAGTTATTAAACTTTAAATTGAAATTTCAAAAATGTTGTCAAATGTTCTGGGCAAAATATATCACAACATCCCACCACAACATTGTCAATCTGGACTCGTTGCCAATACTGTATGGTTAATAAATGTCATGCCTTATATCAGTCACTTTAAAGACTCATACTTTATGAATAATCAATCATATAGAAGAGCTGCTTATAGGAAAGCTGTAGAGCCCTGTTTAGGGAAATACTGTTGGTACTTGTACTAATACTATAAGTCTGCCTTGAACTCTGTACAAATTTTATAGTCATTGAAAGACACTGCAAAAAAAAAATTTAGCATATAAAAGAAAGACCATTTCTGAAACAAATATGCAATGTTATTTCAATCTTCAGGGATCACAAATCGGTCAAATCTTAGAATGGCACAATTAACATCCTGTATTTAAAAATTCAGGATGATTTTCTTTGAAATCATATTTGCTATTATTAAATGATTTATTGTCATCTCATGTCAATAATATTCCATGTCAATAATATTCCATGTCAATAATATTCAGGAAACAAGCTCTCATTACTGTAAAATATGTCATAATTGCTTATATCGATAATTTACCTTATCATGGATAATGTTCTGGACTACATGATTTGCTCAAACGTGGTAATGTGCAATATCCATCACATCACCAGATGTGACCTATCTGAAAATGTCTTCTCTTTACTCTCTAGCTATCTCTCCAAAAGAACTCCTAAAGTATGAAGAAAACTATAAAAATCTTTACATCAGGAGAGTAAATGTCAGATAAATTCAGCCTTTTTTTTTTGTCTACACAGATGATGAAGAAGAAGTCACTCTGATGTATTCACAGCATGAGGTAAGTGAAATGTCACCAATCTTTTGACTAGCTGCCATGTCTTGTCTTTGTGTGAAGTGTAAAAAAAAAAAGGGAAGGGAGCTAGCTGCAGGGCACAGTGTAAAAATACTGTACGAAACAGAGGACCGTAATGTAAATTATGGTATTGTTAAAGATGGTATGTAAATAGCCCGTAGAAATGAATGATCTCCCACAAAACATACAGAAACAATTTTTGCCTCTGGATATTTTCCGTGTAAATACAGCAAATTTTGTGTTGCACAGATTTAATGTATTATGTTATTGTTTTATTGCGAATATCATGACATGAATAGTTGTGAACTTTGAGTGTTAATTATCTAGATGTGTTTGATTGAGTCCAACGTCTTATTAATAATTCATTGCTTCAATAATGTGTGACATGCTTCTTCAAGTAAAAATCAAGTATCAATAGTTTGGGCAGCATAGCTGGTGAATGGGAAGGGGATGGAGTGAGGGGAGGGAGAGGAGGGGGAAGGTGACAAACTTACTTCTGATATGTTGTAGACTGTTAAAACATTGCTATCAGTCCAGGTTGTATTTCCTTTTATCATTTTATGCTTGAGACATCTGAAACTCATCAATAAGAGTGGCTGAACTACTTAGTCTAACACACATTCCCTTAGTCAGCCAGGTGGTACCTCAGATATATAATATATTGTTATATTTACAATGTATAAAAAAAATTGTTGAGGGCAACTTGTGTTGCTTGTCTTCTAAGCTTAGGAGGTGCTCTGTTATTTCATATGAAGTTAAAAGAACATAAGAATTTATGAAACAATGGATTTTCTTCGCTCCTCTCTTACCTGTCTCCCACTCCACAATTGCACTTTCCTATCTACCTAACTACACCTTTGGAAATGTTTAAGCACTGCGCCCTCGCTCCCTGGGCCACACCCACTAATTCCTCCTTCCGTATCTACCACCCGGAAGTAGACTACACGTAATTTTTCACGAATTTATGAAACAATGGATTAACATGACTGTGTCATGAATTGGAACAATGTGGCTTAAAGGAACATTCCAGAGATTGAGCATTATTTGAAATTGGATATCTTGAAAACCAGAGTCATTACTAGCACTCCCATTGTCTTGGACTGTGGCATATCAAGACTAGAGTAAGACTGACACATGGCAGCGGGTCGGGTCAATTAATACTTAGCATATATCTGTTCTTACCATTGAAGTGCTCACATTACTTATTACTGTATATCCTTCATTAGATGAAATATTCATATGAATTCTTTTCATTCTATTAATGGCATTGATATAATAAGAACTCACGCATTAGGATCATATCAAAAGGTTAATGAGTTATTTGATTGAGTGTAAACGAGAGGCCCAGCAGGAGAATAAATTAATTTAACACACATATGACTGAATAATACAATAGATACGAGGATTATACTTCAGTATTTTCTTATGAGAGACATGTTACCGATATTAATAAAAGATTTTCTTGGAACTGATTCGTGTAAAGAACAAGGTCAATTGAAAACAATGAATAGGTCTGAGGAAGTTTGGTTGTATTAAACAATGTCCACTCAAATTACTGAGATAAAAATAGCAAAGGCCATGTGATATGCATCTCTAATTGTTGAGTCTTAAAATGCTATATGTCAAATATGTAGAATTATAATTGGCTAATCTGAGGAAATGTTTTGATTGCAAGTTTAATGGTATCCCTGGTAAAAATCAAACAGCCTTCTTTAAACTTTTGCAATAAGTTCTAACGATTCCCTAAAATGGTGGGATCCATACCAGTTTTATTCAAGCTTTGTCTATGTCCATTTTGTTAGTTTTAAAATTGTATGAGGCAATTTAATCTTATTAATGAAAAGATATTCTGGCTGGAGTAGCAGCGGCAGGCACCAGAATGGTGTGTTAAGAGGAAAAGGGCTGATGGAGAGAAAGGGGGAGGAAGTTGCTCAGACAAAAATAAAAATAAAATAATAGATAAAATAAAACAGCACTTACCCTGTAATCAAGTACTTATGCACACTTACTGATCTCAACAATGACTTAAACACATGGATATATATGGCTAGGTTGGTTCAGATATTTTATATTGCTGTGTGTATAAATTCTTTCCATGTGGGTATGTGGGAAAGGATGTGTGATGGGGGAGGGGGGCGTGTGGGATGTGGAGGAAGGGTGAGAGAGGAGAAGAAAGAGTCGCCCTCAACCACCATGTTCCATTGCCCACTGTCTGGAGGAAGAGTTTCATTTTTTGCTCAAGTCTGTTTTTCAATTTGAGTTCAGCAATATTTAACATGCAGAAGAAAATTATTAGGATTGATCAAACCCTTTCCACAGAGAATCCCCATGAAGGATTTCAGTGCTGAAATACGAGCGACGCTAGATGTGGGCAACTTTGTGCAGCAGGCCACTCTACTGTTGGATGTCTCCATCGCTAGTCTTGAGGCCATTATCGATCTCATCTTAGCCAAGATGCTACATGACGATGAAACAGCATCAGATATCTCAAGAGAGGCAAAGTTAGCTCTCTTCACGCACGATTCAGGTAGGTCCCTTTTCAAGTTTCCAGGGTGGAAATAAATCCTAACATGAGTGGTTTAGTACAGACTTGTTATAGTGCTTTCCCATAACAGACGTCATATGAAAACCAAAGGCAAAAAGCTCAAAACAAAGTTACTTTTTTGACAGAGAATGCAATTAATGTGGTTGTAATGACATAACTTGGAACCGGTTTTGTGCTATTTCATGACTTTCATGGTCATAATTTTTGTACCTTTGCTGTTTGAGATGCTGTCACTTAAATCCCAAAGTATGACAGTATAGCATTGCTGCACAATCCCCTTTTTTATTTGTATATATACAGCATAGTAGTATACAGTAGAGGATCAGTACCTCCCACTTAATACAACTTGATAGGAGTGGGATTATACGATACACACAAGGAAAATGTTTCTAATATATTTATATTGAAGTTTATATTGAAGGGGAAGGGGAGAGGGAGGGGAAGAGGAGCAAAAGAGGAGCAGAAGAGAGAGGAAGGGGTGGATGTTTAGACTGAATGTTCCTTCAAGCAATGTTTCATACAGAGCAACATTTCTATTCTACTGAGTATATATAAATACTGTGTTTGTGCAATATTTGAGGAAATTGAAATCCAATCAGTTGACAAAGAATAGTCAATGAAAAAATCTTGTGTATCATGAACAAGTTGTTGTCCCAACTTCCATAATAGACTATACCCATAAAAGTTGACCGAATGTCATAAATGAATAGAATTCACTCTAATTGATGGAGCACTTTGACTGGGTGGGGACCTACCCAAAGGTTGCAAACATGAAGATATAGACATGAGTTTATTTATCGCCCCATACATTAGCTTGGTGAATGTTTCCTACAAGATTTTCCTGCAGTTTGATATTGCTTATTGGACTTCATTGGATGATAAGTTCTTCACTGAGATAAGCTGCTCTGGGGCAGGCAGTAAGTTTTGCAGCAGCTGACCATTTTTTGTCTTTCTAGCATATGTTTAGGTAGCTAGACGGATGACCTTCAATGGAATATTATTCTCCATCTAGGTGTTCATTGTTACAATATATTAACTCTCTCCTTGAGCCTATATTGTAACTGCACAGATTTATATCATCGTCCTGTTTAATTTAGGTGTAACATTTGCTCACTGAATTTTGATTTGGTTGAACTCCATGGAGCAATAGCTGGGTTACAGGGAACAGAACTACAGATATCTCTTACTTATGTTTGGATGTGGGGTGAAATTTTATGTCCATTTCTTATTTTTCAAAGAATTCTTGAACTTGTGCTGCATCATTTCTCATTATTTATAATACATTAATACAGAACATCGCTGTCAAGTTGCCCTGACATAGATGTTAAGCGTTGTCAAAGCTTTCCCTGTTTTGAATTGTAACCCAACGAGTCTGGTGACATGCTGTAATGCAAATAAGTTGTAAATAATCCCTCTCCCACAAATCATTGTGCTCTTTGCGTGGGGTTTGTCCTAGCGGGATAATTACAATGGGAAATCTTCCAGCTCTTTCTCCATGCGGAATTAGACTGATTGGAAAAGCTTAGTTTATGTGAAGATTATGAAGAGCCCTGCCGTCCCCCGTCAATCAAGCTTGCATTGTGGGACAGGTGATTATAAATGTTCAAGGAAGATTTAAAGATGTTTTCACTAGTGTTTTGAAATGACATACATGTATATAGCTTTAAGAAATATGTTTCATTTGAAAGGAATCTAGGTAAAGCTATAGTCATGTTTTAAGTTGTGTCAATTAACGTACCCTGCATGGCCTCCAATGCCGACACGTACACACAAAGAGTGCAGGATCAGGAGTTATAGCTTTACTCAATACGTACAGTTAAGTATTAAAAGCTATGGACCAATCAAATTGCTTGTTGTTGAATGTTCGTTTAAATTTAAATATCCAATACTCAACATATACAGTTTCCTCGATAATGAAGTCTTCAAGTTAATTGATTTAATGATTGAATAGAAAGTTTGTATATATATTAAAAGTTCTAAAAAAAGTTATAGTTGAAAAATGATCTTTGGCCAGATTGACAAAGTAACAAAGTGTCTTGTGTGCTGATTTCAGTTAATCATATGTAATGTTGTGCTTGGTGTACATTAATATTATTTGTAATGTATATTATCTTACACTCCTTACTTTTATGCAGCAACAAAGTTGCACATGTATGGTTATTCTTGTTTGCATCCAAGTGTGGTTGATTTGATGGGTTCTTTAAAATGTCACTCTTAGTTTCTTCATAGGGCCAGCTTGGCAAGTTATTTTACCAATAAATATACCAAGCTTGGTAAAAAAAAAAATAATAATAATTTAAAAAAAAAAAAGTTATTTTGCCCCTGGCCCCATTTGTTCTCATCCTTAGAAACATGCTTAAAATAGGAAACTGTCCAATCAAATAGGGCATTCATTTTTTTTGAACAAAAATCTTGCTAAATAAATCTTGATTTGGGTGCATTCAAAATTACACAATACATAATACATAATTTTTTGGTCAAATATACTGGGTAGCATTGAATACACAACCTTGCGTAGCAGTTTAATGCATCTTTCAGATTGCATGTTTATCGACACAAACTGATCTACTTTGAAAATGAATTTTATCTCACTGTACATGTTAATAAATAAACGATACCACAGTTCAAAATCTAAACTGAGTAGAAAAATGAAAAGTGATGTCCAGCTGTTGACGGACTGCACTTTTCAAGCCAGTGCATATGACACAATACTATTGAGGAAACGGAAACAGCAACCTAATTGTTACTGTGATCCATTTGACGGATATGTTCTCTGTTTGCAGTCTGCCCTCTGGCTACTTTCACCGTCAGCCTTGATTGACAAATAAGATCATTAAGTTAAAAGCAGAGACACTTATTTATCCCATTTCTAAAGAAAAATTTCATCGACTGACGCGCGGTGGGAGTACTCTGCCGGTATTATTATACATCCATGAGAGACTTGAAAACTCTGAAACCGAGCGATGGTCAAGTAATCAATTACTTACACAGGTGACGGACGAGAGAGCAGAATATCGACAACTGTTGCATTAGGGATTTTGGGACATTGATCGCAGCTCCGTCCGGAGCGTTTCCACATCGCACAAAATGTTAAAGAAATGACGGCATGTCTCCTGGATATATGGGACATTTATGAGCACTTGAAACCCTCCAAAACTGGAGAAGAGAGATGAGGCTGTAATACTGACATATAAAGAAAAAGAAAAAGAATATTATATATGCAGAATAATAGCATAGATGCAAGTGAAATTTTTGAAGGAATAAATAGAATAGAATCCTGTGCTGTAGTTTCACAACTATCAATGATTATGTAGAGTTACATCCTTTGAACTCAACCTGATTGAACATGCATAGATTTATATAGACTATATTATTTTCCACATTTATTTGATCAGAATAATGATTTAAAAAAAAATCATTAGCAAACTTTTGAAGTTTAATCATGACTAATTTTTGTCATTTTTGGTGTAATTCTGTAACAAAAAAATATTTTCAAGTACATCATCATTGCTCCCATGGAGTAATATATGTATATATTAGTACCACTATATTGTACCGCAAAAAAACAAAAAAAAATGTTGCACAATCCTTTCAATTTATAATGAATCAAATCTAAATGTTTCTTTATTATTTTGTAGTTTTTGCTACAAATTACCTTTCCGTAAACTATTCCTTTCCCCTCCCGCTTTTCCTCCCACCCTCTCATGAGAGACAGATACAGTTACACGCTTTACAATACATGAAATTTAAATGGTAAAGAAAATACTTGCTTACATATAAATTAAGTTTAAACTGCAGTAGAATATGGTACCAATGAACAGTCACTTTATGGAACCTCTCTGTTTGAAAGAATATTATTTTTTTGTATTTGAAGTTTTGTGGATGAATGTTGAGTTTATGAAACCACAAATCATTTGACGTAATATCTGTAAACAAAAATGTTTGATTTGGAAAAGAAATTTGAGTGGAAATGTTGAGACATTGGATAGGTAATCTATAGGCAGACTGGATATTGATGACTTTATGACTAAGGATTAATTTTCTCTCTGGAAGAAATGTGACTTCTTTCTTCTTCTTTTTTTAAAACTACCTTAAGATTTTCATTTTGGTTTGCTAGTTGACAGACAATTTGTTACTTGCCTCAATCAAGCTCAGGAGTTGATAGATGATTTTGAACGATCACTTTTTAATATCTTCATGGAAGTCAGCTCGAAGTTTAAAATAAGAAGAAGAAACAACAAATGAGCTCATGCGGCTGCTTGGATCTATGTGCGATATAAGCACAAGATAAATTGATGCATCCAATGATAAGGAGGTGGTGATAATGTAAAATATCAGTATATTTAAAGATCTCAGTTTGAATTTAAATCCTATAGCTAGGTGGATATTAAGTTTTGTGACCTTCAACCAACAAATATAATTTCCAGAAAGTCTGTTGGGATAATAAACTTACCTGACCTGTAATATTGTAGAATTGCCCTATTTTCGCAGCCTATACTCAGAGCTTTGAAGGCACTTTAATGAAGTCTGTTAATTCTCTTGTTTATGGTTTATGCATTTTGGAAATGAACAGAAGAACAAAATCCTGTACATAGGTTACTATTTAATTTATATAACCACACCTACTCATAATGGATCTTTTAAGTGTATGTACTTACGTGGCATTATCTCTTTGTAAGTTTAAAACAGAACAATGCTATTCTGTAATGTTGTGATTATATAGCTGTTGTGTTAAAACCAAGTAATCCTCCTCATTGGAATAGCATAAAGTTAAAGGGATATCCAGGTAGCTGACAATGTGGCACTTATAGAAAAGAAAAATATTCCACACGGTTGGTTCAATATGTCATCCCTAACTCTGGATGTATGGTTGATTGAATGGAATTTATTTGACTGACTAAACCCTCTAGAGCTGCACTAGCTTCACTAGCTGCACTAGCTTCACTAGCTGCATAGTTAGCTGTTTATAGGAGTATTATGTTTCACTCCTTTACCTTTAAGATAACATTCATCCAGATGGTTATTAAGAAATCAATTAATGATGATGAAAACCTCAGCTCTGCAGAGGTTAATATGCAAAGGAAAAATTTATCTTGGTGAAGCTAATTAGAAGGCATCTTCAATGGATGTAAATGGTGTTCAGTGATAGACCTTGTCACAGTCCCAAGATTTGCATGTTTAGTTTATCATATATTATTTCAGTTTTTTATCATTTGAATTCATGGTGAAGTATAGTACATGACTCACAGAAGGAGAATGAAAAAAACAAGCATTGATATTTTATTCTAGAAGAAACATGCAATGATGATTAAAAATCCTACTTGAGAATATAAATTTTCCTAGGCAATTAAACCATCACAATACCCCTGCATAACTTGTGCCTTTAAAAGTCTTTGCTTTAACTTCTTGTGTTGCAAAAAAAAATATGAGAAAGGTTTAAATGTATAGCTTTGTAATACCTCCTGTTTGTACATTTAAATGCTATAAAACGTTGAATTTAGATAACAAAATTTGAGGCCCTAAAAAGTTGAGCCTGAAGCTTGTCTTTGCAGAGTGTCATAATTCTGAGAGTTGCAGCAGCATTTTGTGTTTTAGCAGGAGGCCCCCTTATGTAATCTCGCAGTTTGTATTATTCTGAAACGAGATTGCTGCAGAAAGAGACATGTGTTACTACCCCACATGGTTTAACGTGAGGGACTAATCCAGATTTTTTTCTTCTCTCCTGCCTCTTTGACGAATAAAACTTCAATCAGGATAGCGAAGAGATTCTGTCAAGTGGCCAAGCTTTACTCCTTCCTCGGAGGCAAGTGAGGTAGCTACGAGAGGCCAATGGGAAAACTGAACTTATAAAGCCAAAAAATAATCAAGCAAGTCTGAAAGTTCCCTGGTGGGGATTGTCAAGATCCTCAAAAGGGACGAAAAGGATTAAGGCTTGTCTAGATTAATCTGAAGTACTATCTGTCCACTTTTAGTGACAATCTTTTGATGAGCTACGTAATCCAACGTTTGACGATGTCCCCCGGGGACAAGCTGGAGCACATACTAGCCTTTATGACCCTACATGGTCATTATTGCCAGATTGAAACGTCTTTGAACATTCCCTGAAACGGCATAATGTTTCAATGTCTTGGTTTTAATGATAGTAATGTCATTCTCAGACCTGTAGTTACTATAAAAAAGAAGAAAAAAACAAAACAAAGAGTAAATAATCATCTCTCGTTTTAATTTTTTTAATGCAGACTGTCATTTCATTAAGATATTTGTCTGGAAATGTCTGGAATGCAACTTGGATGAAGTCAGCAGCTCATCTTTCTATATGTTCTACTTTAATATGTTAATCCTTTCTTATATTACGTGAAATGTGTTAGAACTTTGAACTCACTTCATGGAAAGAAAATGACATGAGGGGATCAAATCCATGGAAGCCTCTTCTTCTATCAAAAGTTATACATGTATGATTTTGAAGCTCCCAAATTTTACTTTCCCTTTTGACTTTGGTGATATGAAATTAAGCAAAATGTTTGCAAATGAAACAAAACTATACATTACAGTCTGTGGGACACAAAATTTGAGTACAGGATATGAACCGTTGATAAGTCACTGAAGATTTAATTAACTTAGATCTTTTATTAGAACAGGGAGTATACTGTTTTGAGTGAATATTTCACAGCTTTATCAGAGCGTCACCCGAACTTGCGTAATATGTCGCTTTAGTTAGTAGAATGGGCCTGAAAAACATGGTGGGTTTTTTACGAGATCTAGCTTTTTTTTTCCAAGAAATCCAGCTGTTCTTGTTTGTATCAAAATTCTTCTCAAGCAATTTTTTTTTTTATCGTAAACTACCTTTGCTTTCCATCTAACTTGTACATCCCAATTTTCTTTTAACTAATGTTCATTGGATACCTAGTGCTCATATGAAGGACATTGCATTTTCCACATTATGTATGTGAAATAATTCATGATATCATTAGTAAATTGAATAGACTTGACAAAACTTGACTATTACACTAGGGAATCTTTTGCTGCCCCCTTGTTGACCTGTCCTTCCAAAGAGTTGAAAGTTTGTTTATTACATTGTGATTAGAAATTTATAGAAGACAGATAACATGTGAAGGTATATTTTGCTTTACGTTTATCGACCTGTTTCCATCTTTCCACATCCTCTAAATGGTGAATGAATTAATGTGAAGGAAAAACTTTTTTTTTAAAGTATGTTTTGCAATTCTGACTGTCTGTAATTGAATTGAGAAAAGTTCTTCATGATTGGAGAAAAAAAAAATGAAAAGAAAGAAATGACAGCGAACTAGAAACAAAATAACCACAAAAAACCCAAAAAAAACACCAAGAAACAGGTGAAGTACAAACTCATTTCGGTCAAAGCAGTGAAAAAGCTGCTGAGGGGAAGGAAAGCTTATTTCCGTCAAACCTCTGTCTACTCTCAATACCATGTTAAAGGTATCCATGCAATTATCGACAGGTCGCACCAAGAAAGGGATCTGGCGGGATTTTCTAACAGCTGAAGCTGGAAGATTCCCAAACTTTTGTCCCATTTCACAAGCAGGTTTTTGGGGCTTGTAATCTGGTAATCCTGTTATGATACAGACAACAGACGTATATATGAGAACGTCGTCAGATGGATGTAACGTCAAGGCTGTGTACTGATTACAGTTCCTCCTGCTGTATTGCTTTCCGACGAGGAGACAGAGATTCTCCTCCTCGTCGGGTTTGACGCCCGCACTCACTTTGATATGTATAAGATTTTTCTGAGATGCAGCTTTGAAAATAATCCTGGTAGAGTTTCTTTTAGTGATGTCAAAATGGTGCCAATCTTTTTCTGCTAAGTAGGTTAATGACCTAGTTTTCTTTTTCTTGTTTCCTCTCAAAGATTTGAATCGATCTATTAAGCTGGTGCAAAAATTTTCCTTCCCTTTATTTTCTTATACTATGTATTATCTTTACATTTATATGGAGAGAAAACAAGATAGCTGACTGACTTAGTTACGCGTGACCAATCTCATTGCGTGATATCCAGTCAAAGTAAAATATTTGGCGCTTTTAAGTATATAGAGTCAAAATATCTCTGTAGTTTCACTTATTATTTTGCTAGATATGGTTTTTAATAATCAAAACTGGCTGTTTCCAGAAATAAACAATTTGTACAAATCAACGTAATTTCTGGATGGGTAATCACTTTTAAGCTTTCTCCAAATTGAGCTTGGTAGCCATTGCATTAAAAATGATAATTTGAGCTACAAGTTAAGTATCTAGTGTTGATTTATTTTAATTTTAACGTGTGTAGCGTACTTAGAGACTTTCCTGGAAATGACAAAAAGGAAATGTTGTACCTCTATGTTGCCCGTAACACCAAACTCTATTGAGGAAACCTTTCTAAAATCATATCCCAAAGACAAATTGAAAATTTAAAGTCGAGATGATCTAAACATTTATGTTGACTATTTCTGAAATTGAAGATATTCAATTCTTTAGTGCTTTAAGAGAATGTCCCTTTAAGACAAATTCATTGGTGACTATTGTAGCATGTTTGCCTAAACACTATAGTTAATGTTATTCCAACGTTTTGCATCAAGTCCAGGAACCGTCAAACTGTGTATTTCTTCTTGCCACCTCAAATAATACGAAAGGATTGAAAAAAAAATATATCCAACATTTTATGTACGTCACAAATGTGTCATGCAATTTAAACATGTTATCTGAGACAACAAAACATTTTCTGATATTGATTTTTTGCCCCACATCTGAGGATCTCATGAATATGCTTAGTATAATGGTCAGTTTTGCTCGGTATTCACTATAGTCCAGTCACTTGTCAAGTGAGCCTCCGATGTTTATAGGGTCAGTTTCTCTAAAACTAACAGTGATTTGATAATGAAGTTAGCTGTAGAATGATCAGTATAGGTTTTATGGTCGGTAATTACTACATACTAGTTACAGCATACATCATTCTTTGGTCATGCATATATCATAAAGCTGTATTGGAAAAGTCATTGGAAAAGTGATGGAAAAGTCTATTATAGTATACACACTAATGTTGGGTCATACAAACAATTTTGGGAATTTTTTTTTTTTGAAAGACAATGGAACTTTGGGGCAGAGAACAATAACTTACTTTCTTTTTAACATCAAACCCATTGTTCAAGGTAACTTTAATATGCATCCTGAGCATCGATTCTGAGGGGTGAGGATGGTCTGATGGGCCATGACTCAGTCCTCATGGCATATCCTGGGCTATGGGCCCTAAAAGTCTGCAGACCGCTGCCAATAGAGATCTGCTAAGTGTAATGCCTGTTACAATCTTTCAAATGACAGAGGGTAGCTTTATCCAATCTGATATGGGATTTTGTTCCCATAAAGTAAATATAATAAGCTTTATTTGTTCCACAAATCTCCAAATTTATGCCATACTAGCCAATCTTCCTCGTGTGATTTTTAGTGAAATGTATTAAACACACAAAGCAGAGTATGTTTTCAGCTTGAAATCTTAGTTTCCTTTTACATGGGCAGGTATGGTAACAAAAAATTGTAAGTAACATGCAGTTTCATAGCAAATACAAATTATAAATGGAAAAAGGCATGGTTGTCAGTGCTTCATAATATCTGT
The DNA here is from genome assembly GCA_010014835.2 of Apostichopus leukothele. Taxonomy (NCBI): domain Eukaryota; kingdom Metazoa; phylum Echinodermata; class Holothuroidea; order Aspidochirotida; family Stichopodidae; genus Apostichopus; species Apostichopus leukothele. The sequence continues at coordinate 20,308 of JAAAKB020292632.1, forward strand.
AATATTTCCAAACATTCTAAAGGGTCACGACCAATGCAACGACCTGCAAAGCTAATGGGCCTTTAATTCTTGCTGTAGTGCATTACTGTTTAATAACATAGCCTAGTGAGTTTCTAATAATGAAAAAAAAAATGGCAGCATTGGGAGAATTTTTAATATTTTTATTTTTTGTTTGCCATGGTTTTATAGTACTAATATGAACAGTTGTCTTGACAAAAAAAAATGCACAAAACTTATTGGAATCATCAATGAATAGTAACTGGTTAAGATTCAAAATTCTTGAAGAATATCTAAGTTTGATGATAATTTGTCATTTTGAGCGATCTGCTCAGTTGGTAAAAATCGTTGACCAAATATTCACACATCTGCTTTAAGGATTCATCTTCCCTGTGACCAGGTGCTCAAAGATGTAATATATTAGGCTGAATGCATTTTCATTCGTTTGCACTCCAGGGACCTCCATTTATAACAATGTAATAAGCGCAAGTAGACTGCCCCCTAGGTTTCACTTGGGCGCTCTATTCAGTTGAATGAAAGTAAATATAGAGTAATTGAGTAAGCCAGACTACAGGAAAATGGAAACCTCTGGTACATTTAGGTGATGTTTGGTGGGCATAGGAAGGGGTGAGGGCGGGTTGGGGCTAAGAGCGGGATTAAGAGAAAGAAAAACAACAACAACAGATGACAGTTGCTACTTATTGGTTCCTTCTCAATGGTGATACACACTCAGATTACATTTGATTTTATGCTCTTTTTAAAATGGGCATTCCCATGACCAAAGTTGATGATTTCACAAATTTTCTGAGTTTCCATGATAGGCCTTACATCCTTCATAGGAGAAATGGACTTTTGCCAAGTCTAAACATGACATCTCAGATGAACTATGAGTCTTTAGACTGTCAATGGTTCATAAAGCTGATTATTATATTTGTTACATGTCTGTATAAGTAATAAAGTGATCAAATGAATGTAAACCCTAAGCAGTTTCAGTCAAGCATCATTTTCCCCTTCCAACATAAAATTTAAGAAACTAAATAGGATTTGATTGTACACATTGGATAATTATGGTATCTACAGACTCAATTTGACTTTAAGTGTTAAAACTTCTTGCAATATCTCTCTGAACTCTCTTTGAAAAGTGTTATTCATACTTCTCAAACCTGAAAATATACAGTACGTCATCATAAAGTGAGGCTGTTTGGAACTATTTTTGTTCAGTTATTTGAAACTAAGGCAATCTGATCCATGTAATAATAAGTCATTAACTCACCCCTACTACCCCTTCCAGGTCACTATCAAATGGATCCCTGCCACTGCAATTAACAATGACTTAACATCCTTTGTAATAACCACTTTGTCACGTTTGATCCTGTTGTCATGGCCACCTTCATCAAGAGGATATGGCTACTGTACTTAAACATCACTTATACAGTTGTACTGAATATGTAATTGTGTTATGTTCTTCCTTTTAAGTTTTGATGGTTTCAAATCCTAAACCAAATACTTACAAAAGTTTCTAGTTTGCCACTCAAAGACACTCCATGTCCCCTCTCAGCCACCTTCAAGACGTAGATATTTCTCATATATTGCCCTGAAATCGAATCCACCGACACAAAACCGTGACGTAGATCTCTGGGATTGTAATCAGGTAATTCTTAGAAAGAGCCTGGCATATTTATATAAGCTGCCATCTGTATTGTACTCGTTTCTTTGCCATTTTAGGCCAGCTGCTGCTCTTTGATCCCCGCTGTCGAAAAACAGAAGATACATACAGTATATCTACGCTCGTTTAAATACAGAAGGGGGCAACTTCTGATATAAAAAGCAGGTGATGAAGAAGTATACAAACCGCTAAAGAATTATTTGTAATGCGCCTTCTGTGTATGGCTGAAATAACACAGCAGAAGTAATGCAATTAAAAGAACTAGTGCCCCCGCCATCCAAATGACCAATAAGCGTATAGAGTGATTACCAGAGGTTGTAGGAACTGTATTGATCTTCATCTTTTACTTTCTCTCATCTCATTTTGAGAGACCTGCTTTTGAAACTGGCAGCAAACTTAGTAGTTATGAAAGGAAATATTATACATATACAGTGAGTTTATTTGCAAAATTTGAAAGAAAACAAAATACTAGATTCTAGTAACATGTTATATAGCATCTGTAGGGCAGGTGAGATATGAGAAAGCACTGGGTGAAGGGATGGATGCATTAGGTAATGGGTTGGGGGCTCATCAGTAATGTAGCCATTGGGGCATATTTCAAGCATGGAGGAAGTTGTCCATCCTTGGTAATCTTTTGACAGTAGTGTTAAGGTTCCTTTATGGGACTAATTAAGTACTATCATTGCAGTTAATTTTTAAGTGAAAAATCAAAACTGTATGTGACAACTCTTTTTCTGTTTTTCTCTCCTATTTTGTGTTGATCTCAAAAACACAATTAGCTTCAAATGAAAAGTTGAATAAAATTAATCAATTGGAGACAACAATTTTCCTTTTGATTGGAATGGGGGCGACATTGAAAATGATGGTGCTGGTATCAGTTTGCAATTTTTTGGGAAGCATAAATAGTTTAACAGAAGAATGAGCTAGATAATTGTAAATTAGCTTTTACAAAAGCTGTCTGAACAAAACAAAATTTGAAGGAGCGGATACAAAGTCCTGCACTCGGGTTAGTTTAGTTTAATTACATTGTTAGCTAGCCACGAGGTAACATCGCTTGAATCTTTTTATACACGAGGTTACATCATTTGAATCTTTCTATACCTTAAACGTATAAAGCCATGTTACTTCAACATAATATCACTTAGACAGATCAACTTATAGCTCCTCTCCAAGATATTGCGACCACCCAAATGATCACACTAAAATTATTTTGTTCAGTATCAAACTGTGAATCAAGAGAATGAGGCCTGCGGGAAAGATGAGTTAAACAAATATCAAGTCTAGAATCCTGAATTTCCTCTGAATTGTCTAGAGTTTGACATCATCCTTTGATGTTAGTGTTTTCTATGAGCTAACTAATGTTGTAAGTGAATGCATCAGCCAGCCAGTTTATTTGTTTCTTTTAAAATCACATAGGATATGTTTTTGATTCTTTTGTTCTGTTCTCTCCAACCTCGATCACTTTCCTTATCTAGATGATACGTACTTCAGAATATGTCAAGTTAGCCGGCTACATTCTATTACTATTCATGTAGCTAGTAAAATTCTCATATCTGATCAGGTGTTGTAATTTGTTAGGTATACAACATTGGCCTTGGCCTAATAGCAACGTTGCTACCCTCTCTATTGGATAGACACTAAACAAAAAGAAGCCTTGTAACTCTACCGCAACATTTCTTGAGAAACAGACAAGTATTCTTTACATAATTTGACCCAGATGCCGGGCAAAAATGTGCGTGATCATAAGGAGATGCATATTTGCGACAGACTGTTTCGTCCTCCAAAATACATGGAAAGAAATATTCTGTTCACCTTAATTATTTAAATTGGTAACAAGGTTCATATATTGTATTTCAAGGTAACGTTAAGCCGAATTCAGGGCCTTTTTTTTATTTAAATGAAAACAAACGCAAAATGGAAGTATATATAACACCAATTCAACACTTTTCATAGCCCATTATAGTAAAAACTGTCTCATTCTACACAGAATGGGGCTTTTTGATGTTTCTCAAAATTTATATAAATAATTGTCATACAGAATTATGATCCTCTGCGCTGAATGACACCATGATTTCTGCTTTAAATGAGAATTTACGGAGGTGAACTGTTCCTTTAAAAAACTTGTATAGTTTTACGTTTTTTCTTCTCGATATGAAACATTCTCCCAAATGTTAAGGATAAGATTACAATTTCCAATCATAAACAGAATCAATGCAGTAATGGAAAAGACTCATTCTGGCGAGACATGTCTGCTTTACCGAATGCAACTATGGCTTCTCTTACATCGATCCTTAATCCATCAAAGTTTCCAGCACAAGCTTTACGGGCGAGGGAATGTGTCCATACTTTCTTTCTGCAATATACTGTACGTAATCATTCATTTCAAGACAGGAATGTTATTTTTCAAGTACCTACCTAAACATCAACGTATTAAACTTGAATGTAACAAAAGTTTTGTGGTTAATAGATTTCCGATTTAATTTACAAATTATCTTTAACCTTATTGTCATTTGGTTTATTTGAAGTGTCATGTGAGAAGAAACTTGTTGGAGATGATACTGTGACAGTCTATATGAATTTATGCATAGAGTAATGGTCATCTTACATTTAGCACCTGCATAGATTGAACTCTCATTACAGATGCACATTTAGCACAAACTACAGTACTTAATTAATTATTCTATATGATAAATATTTAAAATGTATACTGCAGAGACAACCTGCTAAATACACCACTCACTCTGATGGATGCCAATGACAAGTTCCATCACATTTCTGAACCAGTGTTACATTTTCTTCAGTTAAAAGATTGATTGTGGTCTGACCTGGATAAGCTCTGCAATTTGTCATGTCTCCACCACTTCCATAAAGTTTTGATTGGTAACAACGTAACACATGTAATAATTGTGTGTATATTTACAGTAACCACTCAGTATTATTCTTTGTTCCTTGTTTAATTTGAACTGCAAATTGTATGGAGTAGAAATAAAATTAGGATTTCAGTTAAAACTGATGTACATTTGATCGATTATCAAGTTGTTATGGAATTAAAGTTTGCTAATGATACAACACTGTTGAAAATATACGCTGAGTTTATACCATACAAACTCAATGGGCAACATAACTGTTATATATACATTCAAGAATAGGATTTTCTTCTTTGGTACATATAACAGCAGTTAATGTGATTAACAGTCTCTAGTGCTGTCTCTCTGAGTTGGGCAATGATTCCTTCTATAGCTCAAATGAGCGTCAATTACAGATAATCTATTTAGCAATTCTGCCGCACTAACATAGAAGTCATCTGCCGTTAAAGAAGAACTTGAAAACTTTCTTAATTTAATTCTGTGAGCTTTTGTGATATTACTCTGATTCTTCTCGTCTTCTTGCCATCTTCCTTGCTATCTTCTTCCTTCCCTTTATCCTCCATGTTCTTGCCCCCCCCCCCCTTTCGCCTTGCTCCGTTGCCTATTGACTAGACACTCTGTTAAAATAGTTTCATAAAATCAATAACTTTCATGAGCTGTGACTTTTTCTTTTAACTGAAAGCAGTTTACATAAATTATTTGAAGGACAGGGAAACCTTTGGGATTTTGAAAGGTGTGATATCTGGTGAGCACTATTGGAAGCAGCATTCTTTTTCATGCCAGATTATCATACATGAAGAATAGGTCAAATAACATTTTTAATGCTTTCCTTTTTATAAAATAATAAAAAAAGGAAAAAGAAAAAAAGTAAAAGAAAACAATAAGGAAGTTGTTAGCTTCATTTTAGACTTGTCATGATAATTCTGTCAATTTGTCATTTTTAAAGCTGTTTTTATCACTTTTTGAATTCCCAAATATGACAGGAATTAATTAGGTTTCTATGAACCAAAAGTGAATAGTATTATCTTGGATTTGTATTTCATGCATACTTTATGTAGACAAGTAAGAAAAAAAATATATATATATCGTGCCTTGTGACAATGACTGTCAGAATGGCGTCTGGACTGTGCATTGCTGTAGCTGGACTGACAATCTCCACCAGTGAATGTAGACACTACGTGGCGCTGCGATTTATTATCCCGGTGGCAAGTAATCTTTTTGAGAGCCCACTTTCTCGAGAGAAAACTTTTTGTATCACATTTTGTATACCGGCAGCCTGCTGGTTGATAGGAAGACTTTCTAGTCGTGGTGTTTTATGTCGGTGTTGATTTACACATGGCTTGGCAACGGCTCTTACATTATTATGCCAAAGCGTCTTCGGTTTGGTTTTTTAGTGTCGTCCTTGAGAGACTTGCATTCTCTTGTGGCATGAGTGGTATGTACAGGCAGTGCAGCTTTGCTTTAAGTAAGATGCAAAGTTCAGATGGATAAACTTTATATATATATATATATATATATATATATATATATAT
>JAAAKB020292633.1:0-16627 GCA_010014835.2 Apostichopus leukothele
GGTGGGAAAAACTTACACCTTCCAAATGACACTGACTACTGCTGGTGGTGAAAGCCCTTTCAGTGATGAAGTAACTCTCCTTTTACCAAGTGAGTTAAAATTCAGCTGCAGTATTGATATCCATCATCTTGTTTAAAAATCTGCATCTAAACAAATATAATATAGTAACGTTTGTGGTATGGAATTTCTTATATATGTAAGTAGACGGTAGCGTAGCATGGATTTGAAGTTGCAGAGATTGAGTGGAGGGGGGGGGGGTGAAGGGAGCTGGCTGTTAAACTAGTGGAGGTAGTTTGCATCATCATATTAAATCATAATGTATTTTTATAATTTTACTTGTCATGTCAATTTGTTTTACGACAGTGATGTCAACTGACCAAATATCATTGCATTGTGTTCACTGTTTTTGATTGTTTATTCGACTTTAATAGCATTTAGTATAAGCGCCATTGCAACTATTTTATTGTAAAGTTGTAATGAATTAATATTTGTATTGTGTTGGATATCAGCATTACTTGATAATGAAAGTAACCCTTCCCATATGCCCCTTGTAAAATTCACTTTGAAGTATCTTGTTACAATGTAGTTTCTCTTAAGGATATGCCAACTCTCATAAACCTACAAACCTAGATTTTCGATTTAGATGTTAATCGTAACCAATGCGATCACGATGGCGTGTGTTCGTATGTATGTGGTGTGCATGTGTAGTTCTGGCTAATAAACATGAAATAACAAGGACTTTGACAGCAGTATGCTTTAATACTTAACACAATGATTCTCTGTCACCCAGTGATGTCCCCTATTGATTTGGGTAAAGATGACATGCGTATAAATGAGTAGGCGATATTTAAAAGGCATAGCTGGTAGCTTTCAACATCCTCTAATCTATTTCTCTTTTGGGAATAGGTAAAATTTGATCAAACCAAGCACCTTTGGACAAGGAATTTGCTCTTTTCGCAAAACTTCCTCAGCGTTCACTAGACTGCGGGTCAACATGTGACGTACATGTGCGGAGTCGGATGAGGAAAGCTTTTGATCAAGCTATTCAGTTCAGCACTAAACTACGCCGATACGACACTTTGTCATACTGTTAAAATCAAAATTACTACGATTTGTGTAGTAGGAGGTTGCAAAACACTTTTGAAAACCAAAATTTAAGATTTTTTACGTTTCCCAGTCATCAAACCGACGAAAAACGTCGCAGGCTTTGGATTAATTTGTTAGACATTTGTGAGACATACTCGAAGCTTTATATTTCGTGTATTCGATTAATATTGCATCCCCTGACTAGAACCTAAAACTGCAAACACGATTAATTGCAACAACAAATGAAGAAATACCTGCTATGTCGACATACTTCACAAGGTAGGCTTTTCAATTGCGGTAAGACCTCGATATCGTACGGCACATGATGTATACTGGCCTATAATAGCAGCTAAACTTACGAAATATGACCAGAGTTTGAGGCAGTTTTTAACCATAATTTACTTTTAAATGAAGAACTGCAACCCAAAATAAATTATCAAATCTGTGAACAATTCTAACAATCATTCTTTCTCTTGTAGCTGCATTTTATATTGGAAGAGTGAAGTTAATCAGAGATTCACTTTCTTACGAAAAGTACGTGGAAAGTCCATTGTTATTGTTTCGCGGTCGCGGTATACTCCGCAGAATGACGTCACACGGTGACCTGTACGTTCATCAGCTTTTACGCTTCAAGTTTCTGGTCAGTGAGAATCTGCTAACTTTGACATCAAATTTCTCGGAATTACTGTCGACTAAACGGGCACCACATTGTTGTTTATGTACTAAATGCTTTAGAATGAGCCCCCAAAAAGTTTTTTTTCACCACCAGCTATGCATTTTAAAGTAAAAATAACAAACACAATTTCTCCTTAACTGTTTCTTGTGTTGACTTCAAATTTGATAGGGTATAGGCTACTTGTAGACTAAATCAACATTTTTAGTGGAAATGTTCTTTTGTTTTGCGATCGCGATATACTGGGGCACTGAACTACGCTAATTACATGACAAACTTTAAAATTAACGCTCGAAGGACACGAAACCGATTTTTGTGTGCACATTTTGAACTTTTACAACATTCACAAACTAACACTCCAAAAATAAGAATACAAGCTTACTAAGTTCTGCTATTATTCAAGTATTTCTGCTTTCGGGTCCTGCCGTAATAGAGGATAGTATGTCCCTGGCCAAAATGTAACGTATCTGATATGCTACTGTTTTGTCGTATATTATGAATATATACGTGACAGACATGTAGTTTGCTCGGCGCGTGTGTAGCTCTGTATAGGCTACATGATGCTAAGCTGATATTCCTTCCCGAATTCCTACTGCAATTGGGTATCGTTGGCCTCTATTGGCCAACTTTTGTTTTTTTGTTTTTTTCTAGTCTAAGTCCTACTTATTATAAGTTAGGCCTAGGCCAAGGTTAGTTAGGGTATTTTGTCTTATATATAATTTTCTGAGATTTTAGTAGCATACATTCAATAACTTTTCTGTTATAGCTTGTTGAAACAGCTATTTTCCTTAGTTCTCAAAGTTTACATATGTACTGTATAACGCAAATGGGTTTTTTTTTGGTGTTTGTGTGCTGCCCACTGTGGTGTCACAAATATTCGATATGTCTTCAGTTTTTGTTAGGATTCCTTCCCCAAGACGGGTGTTACTAATTAACTATGACACGATTTGTACTGCGATAAAGAGGATGCCGTCATGTTGTTTCATGAGTAAACATGTGCACAAATTATAATACAGTTAAACAACTTTCCTTGACGCTTTCACTACGTAATGCATTCAGAGAGGTCTCGGTCTTGGTCTCGAACACCCAGGTCTCGTCTCGGTCTCGAACTAATATGTATCGACAACAACACTGATAATCATCCATATCACCTGGCATATCTAGCAGTTTGTGGAGAATAACTCCATCAGTATATTTTTACACGTACACGAACAATTATATTTCGGCACATTCAGTGATGGTGGTTGTAATTCCAAATGGGGGCAGGGCAAAGTTGAGAGCAAACAAACAATTGCGTGGGGAGGACAGTTTAAAACTGCCCAAGTATAACGTTACAGTTAAAATTGGAGAACACGTCATTTTACATAGAGTTCAAAGCTGCAACAAAAGCTTCAGCACTGAGCATACGCTAAAATTTCCCTGGAATGTATCTCTGTGCCCTATCTGGGCTCCAGGGACGAAGCCCCGGAAAGTTAATTGTTTCGAAATTTTGACGTAAATAAATATATGACTTTCAGTTTTTTGTTACCGTAACCGACACCCACCATGCCACCCGCCTCTCCCCGTATATGCAGTAGCTTGAACATGTTAGTCTACTTGTAAAATACATGTAGCGTACTATAATCGTTACTTATATTCTATAATAGTACATTGCACTACAGAAACGGATACAGTTAACCTAAAATCGAACGACCGCAAACTCTGCACAATGGCATATTATTCTGAAATTGGGTTCATATAGAAAAGGCGTTGTACTCATAGTGAAGCTATTGACAACCAACCCTTGATAATGTTTACTGCGGCTAACACTAAGTTTCTAAACTTGTACAGACACTTCTATCTTAAGAATATATCGTTATAGTGACAGCTAAGCCTCTAGTAACCAACTTGGCAACTGCACCGATGTTTGATATTTTCATTACGACACATTCAGCAAAATAAACTTCATTATACATATTCGACGATAATGTTCTAATGTTCTTATCTCCGACGTTACATTGTTAATCATAGAGATAACTGGAATTGTTTTAGTTATTATGAATGCGATGTATGTATAACTACCAGTGTAAACATTTTTTTGGACTCTGCCAAAGATTTTCGCAATAAAAAGATTTGTGTTGTTAGAGTTGTACAACTCAAGTCCGGAAGCGGATTACAGCCATTGCCAGGATTTAAAATCGGACTTGAAGGATCCGGAGTCGGTCTAGAACAGTTTGGAGGACTCAAGGACTCGAGGACTCGAGGAATCGGATCGAACCTTTACGTGTCCAGGAAAATTATTTTTATAATTTTAAGAATCTACAACAAAGCATAGGAATTTTACGAAAACTTTGCAACTCATTTTTTATTTTAATATTCCTAAGAAAGTTTACACACATTTTAATCAGAAATATTAGATCCACTGATGTTCAGCGTTTTGCAATAGTTATACGTATTCTTTATCACTATAAATAAACTGAAATTGTCTAGGTAAGATTTGATTCGTCTGCACGGTCAGTGATTTTACTCAGGTTAACCTTACCTGAGGTTAACATGGATATTTTAGTGACACTGTTGGAACTACTTGTATGATACTATGTAACTCACATCGCGAATGACGAACGGTGATAGCGAGGACCACTCCAACTGCTTTAATGACGTATCCAAGCAGTCGTTGATATAACCTATTGGAAACTTTGCGCTTGAAAGTTGTCTTACATCCCGGTACTTTCATCTCACCAAACGAGTACCCAAACGTTATGTTATGCTTTAGTCACTGCAAAATTATGTGTTGTAACAACACATAAACAAATTTTTACATTAATTATTTTCTCCTTTCTGCAATTGAAATATAATGAAACACCTTTAATCGGTTAACCCATATATTAAATTGTTACTATGAAAAGGTGTCTGTGTATCATTGTTACGTTACACTGTGAAAACATAGTCATGTCCGGCATATGCTGGTCACAACGGAAATATCACTATATACATGAAAGAACAACCAAACAAAATCGCAAGTAACAAAAACTGTAAGTTCTAACCACATTACACGTAGGAAGCAGGACAAAGGCTGGGAAAGTGGAGGGTGAGAAGGGTGTCAATGACATTGCTGCTAGACAGGATAAATGAGAGTAACACAGAATACAAGAGATCTATAGTTCTTAAAATAGTGAATATGACAACATAGAGGGAAAAAACACATCTTGATATTGATGTACATGGTCTCTTAAAAGAAGGTAGACGTCGTTACTAGAATAATACACTAACTAGTTCTCTTTTTGTATACATTCTGTACGCAAGTGTACTTGTATAGTACAGTAAAGATGATGGTAATATATGTTTCATTTTCCCCCTAGTTATTTGAATTTGTCAAGGCTTCAAAACCAATTCTAAAATCAAATCAATAATAAACACACTTTTCAGATGCATTCCTACATTGTTACATTTGCTTAGGGATATACTATTCATATCAATGGTCCATGTACAAGAAACTGCAGATTAAATGTTTGGTATCAAATGTATTTTTTGTAAACGTTTTTCTTTTTTTTCTCTTTAGGATCCGTTGGATTAATTGTCGGTGCTACAATTGGTACAGTATCTTTCGCGATCATTACTCTTCTTGCAGTGTATGGGTGAGTAACTCAAAACGTTGTTAATGTTGTATGTTACGATATGCTTTCATCAAATCTCAAACTTGTTTTTTTTCTTCTCAAGAATACGGAAATATCAGAGATCTACAGCCAAACCTAAAACTGTAGAACGACAAACGGACGAATCAAAAGGTATATTTGTAAGTTTAATGGCAATTTTAATTAAAGCTGTCTACATATAATGTCAACACAAGCTGCCCTGTACTATTGGCCTTATGAAAGTACTATAATAATTTACCAATAGTAGTAATATCAATTGATTTTTTTTGTTATAAGGAAACACTAACATCGTTCATATAGGAAGCATATATCTTGTTTTTGTAATCGCAGCGTTTTTGTTACATTTCTCGCATTAATGATTTCATGGTTCTGTACACCATTATAGTAAATGAAGAATGTTTTTCTTTACTGCAGTCAGTTAACATAATTTAAACATTATTAATCAAACTCGAAAAGTAGAATATAGGACCAAATCGTAAATGCCTAATAAGAACGAGATCCTTTCCTTAAGGTTAAAGTCCACGTTTGTTCAATAATCATTTAATAATTACAAAGTATTTCATGAGTGCAAAAATGTTGATTAGCAATGACCCTACTATAAGGCATCATTGATATTAAAATACTCGTTTTTCCCCATTGAACAAATACAATACGATGTTGATTAGAACAATGGTTTATGATATACAAAGTACACGCGTGCAATTGTAAGTTCTTCCACCAACTGCTAAATAAACGGGGTATGATTGTTCATACCATCTGCATTATTTGTTTGATGTGTATTCATTACAAACAGTGTTTCATTCTTACAGAGGTTACAAGCGAAGCCCCTTTTGACTATGAAAATGTTATCAAAGATAGTGGGCATACCAACGTGGTACGATATGTTCCTTCTAAAGTACGCGAGGAATGCACTCCGTCAGCCACAGGAAATGATAACACCATTGATGGATATGAAATTCCATCTATCCATATTAGTGAAGGCGCTCAAGCAAAACAACAAATCAACAAAGATGTCCAAAAGTCGAAGGAAAAGCCAACTACGTACCAAAACAATTCTGATGATGAATTTTCTCTTAGACGACCGATGGCAATTTCTAGGTTTCCGTTGTTCATGAGAAGTTCTACCGCTAAAGAAATGATATCGGCTACCTTTAAGGTGAAGATAAATACATAAATCAAACTAGTCGTTGATTACCAGTAAGATATTATGAATAACGGTCTTCCATGAAAGATATAACCCAGAAAAGGAACTTTTACTAAAATGTCATTCCCGCTGTCTATGATGATCGGTTTGTTAGTGTGGACTTTGCATGATAGTATTGGTTACAGGAAAATGATCAGTATTAAAAAAATAAACTATCACCATACTTTAATATCATAACAACATGATGTCGTCCGTGGGTTAAATACTAAACTGAATAAGTAGATGTTGTCCTGTGTTCACCTGTGATTACAAAAAAGGTATAAAAGATATGCACTTGATTTAAATCATAATAATATAAATAATCGATAGATATGCGCCCATTATTGAAATGTCTTGTTCGTTTATACATGCATTTGTCATTGAGAGTGCAAAACAGGACCACGTGTACATAACATGGATGAACACAAAGCGATTATCAGAGACATGCGGCATCTAAAGTATTAATGGACTAACCGAGGATATGATTGTTCTCAGCAGGCAGGAGAAGAAAAACAGAAACACAGAATATGACAAAATAGATACAATTACCACTATCGGGTAGAACCAAAATGCACGCGATACAAAGACTAATACTTGTATTTGTATACGATATTTTGACATATTTCGTCACCGCCTGAGAAAAAAAAAATTGCAGAATTTAACATTCATTATCATGGTATTTTCTTTTTTCACAATAATCGTGCCCTTTATACAGTGAAATTTCACCTAACTTAATAAATTATTTTCACTTTCTTCTAATTTTGAGGCAGTATTTATGTAAGTACTGCAACATATTGTTTTTGTGTTTATGCTGAAGCGTTTGGAAGAAGTAAGCCCCAGCACAAATGTCAGTTCATTCTCCGGGGCTTCCCCTGGAAACTTGCACAAGAACAGATTTGGAGATATTGTACCATGTGAGTACCTCAACGAGCAAGAACAATTTAAAGAAAGCTGCTTGTTCATAATAAACAAGGCTGTTATAAGAAAATAACCAATCAAATACATAAATGTTCATCGAAACAACTATACACCCATTAGTAATTTTATAATGATAAAACAAGGGTGACATTTTTGTGCCCCCAGTGTCAGTGTAATTTGTCAAAAGTTTCATGAAAGGTTTATATTGAAGCCAATTAATATGACAACATGTATTCGTTAGTCAGCTAATGAACTTCGGGATTAAGGAAAAGCGTCAACTTTGACAACAAACTTAGGAAAGCGGGATAGTAAACAAAGGAAAATATCGAAAATGGATTGTCAGACACAACCTAAAGTATTGAGAATAACTTATATCTTCTCCGTGTAGTCCATTTTAATGTCATATTTAAAACTTCTTTTCCCAGTGGACAACCATCGACCTATGTTGAAATCCATGTGTCTCACTCAGGGAGGAAACGATTACATTAACGCGTCTATTGTGAATGTAAGCTTTTAAAATAATTAAATTCAGTGCTCTAAGTTCAAGCTAAGGCGAGAAATACATTGGCTAGTTCGATAATCAAACCAGTAAAATCAGGTTAAGATGCCCTGTACACTACCATCTGAGCTACACGAGCCTCGATTGCCATCGCTATGTAGGAAATTGCTTTGCTGGGATCGCAATCACAAGTATCCAATTGGATAATTTATATAACATCGATGAAAACACCTAATTCTGTTAAAAGCGGAACAATATTTCTGAAGTACTTTTCATCTTTTTAAATAACTGCAATTAATAACAGATTTAGGAGGTCGATCAATCCGATGATTGTTTCTCGGAATACGCAAAGCGCTATATTTGTATATTGTTTAAAGGATTTTGTTTTAATTTCATTATCTTCAGATTTCTGGATTGAACCAAACCTTGATTATGACACAGGCACCTTTGTCCTCTACTGTTGAAGACTTTTGGCGACTCGTGTTTGACTATCATTGTCAGACGGTTATTATGTTGAATGAGTCAGGCTCCGAAAATCATGTAATTCATTCAAATATTCTACTTTTCTTAGTATAACTATTTCTCGCTTCGAACGTTAGGGTACAGAACTGTTAGTACTAGTCTCTTCTGGTGTTTTCTATTGCGTTACTAACATTGGAACAATCATTCGTAAATTTAATTCACTGTCAATATTTTGTATTGTATCATAACACAGGATGCTATCAAATATTGGCCAGAGGTAAACGACATCGAGATCGGAACAATGACAATATCCACGTGCCTCATTGAGAAAAAACAGCTTTATACAGTCCATGAATGTACGGTTGCCCACATATCGTATAGGGTAAGATACTAATATGCTCATAAATTATTTTGATTGACTAGCTTTACTACTACTATTATTTGTATTCACAATTAACCTCAAATCAAAAGGAACCCTCGTTAAGAGCCATACTGTTCCATTCTTTTCGTTTTGCTTTCAGGAATCGATCAAGGTTAAACGCTTCATTCTAAACAACTGGCCAAAGAGTGGTGATAGCTTGATACCGCTTATACATTTCATCACAGCTACAGGATTTGGAGATCGCGGTGCAACATTAGTTCATTGCATGTAAGTTCTTAATCTGGTATTGAAAGGTGTAAACACTTACATAAACATGCAAATCATATCATAATTGCCTTCGGAACAATTATAACAAAATAAGTAATAATTGTACAACTAATATGAAAAAGTAAAACAGAACACTTTTTGCAGCAGTATAATGCCAAGGCAAACAGTAAGGATGTCTCAGTTTTCTCTAACTTGATGATCCTAACTACACAAAATATTTGTTTTACATGATAAGTTGCTGTTTTATGCTACTTGATCATATGACATCAGTAAACATTTTCTCAGACCATATGTGATATAATATTGTAGAATCTAAATTTTTACCAGTATCAACTATTGTTCTCATTTCAACTTTTCTTCTTCTTTTTTCACTCGAAAGTATTATCGTTAATGTGACGAAACGAGCAAGCTTAAACTGTCATTTTCTCAATATCTCTATAATTAAACACGGATGGATGACGTGGCATGATTCGTTACCATTGTCAGTACTCGAATCTACTGTGGACGGGTCATTCGAATATGTATGCTATGTTTGGTACATGTAAACGTGGGCCATGTATTATTCCTATGTTTGCTGTTCTTAGTAAAAATGACAATTCTAAGTTTGATATTATCGTATGTGTTTTGTCGCAATTTAGTTTTGTAGAAATGGCGAATTCGAATCCACTTTTGACAAGTTATTCAAACCCGTATATTATGTGTGGTACATGTAAACGTACCTCATGTATTTTCCTTAAGTACTTTGCTGTACTTAGTAAAATCAATGTTTAAATTGATAGTAACTTATGTGTTTTGGGACAATTTTGTTTTGCAGAGATGGCGCATCTAGAAGTGGAGTGTATGTGACTGTTTGTTCTGAGATCAATAGGATAAAAAAGCGACAAACGATACATGTGTTCGACACTGTTAAAAATATCAAAGTGAGCAACCCCAATGCGATTATCACAAAGGTATGTCGTAACATCAATAAAATATTACGATAGTACAGTATATAATACAGTAAATATTAGCTTTGTTGGTGCTTCTGTAAAGAGACTATTGAAAACTAATCAATTTCCAGAAATAAATTTGGACAGAATTGACCAGTTCACAATGTCTACATAGCTGGGTATCCTTATTTTTATCAAATAAATTGACCGATATTGTTAACAAATACTATGTGAATTTAAGGCTAAACTGATGATGACGTCGACTCCTTTGTCAAGATATTAATGTTCATAAATTGTTTTTTTTTACCAAGACATGTTCGTTTATCTGTATATTAACAACATGGTACACTTGGATGACATCAAAAACATTTAGATCTTGACAAATTTGTATTATATTGTAGTGGCAGTTTGATAAGGAACTTTGTTTGTGTTGCATATGAGGTGCTGACCTATTCTTCTGTCTCTTATATTATAATCAGGTGACTTTAATTGATGAAGGTTCATTTCTTAAAACGTAAAAGTTGTTTATAAAATCAACTTTGGACTGATAACTATGGTTGTTAAGGGTCCACAGCATATTAACAGTAATTTTGAGCCTAAAGAAATTTTTCAACGCACTCCGGTACACAGGCATAACACCATTGTTCTTTTGTGACAAGAATTCTGTTTATGTTATAGTTTGTTAAAACTTTAAGTAAAATTGATTTATGTGTATGGAATTTCTCTAACAAACTTTAGAAAGCACCATATTAATTTAATATTAAATTTGTAATTTCTTGGGAGTATCCACTTTACTTGTGCCAAGTGTTTTGCACTTACTGATATCATTTGCTCCCGACTTATTTTTTCAAGATTTAGTGTGGACTTTGTGCTGAAAGTTATGTCAAACAATAGGTTACGTTGATGTTATTAGAGGCTAATATATAACGTCAAAAAAAGAACCGGTTTTTCATACACGTTTAATTTGAAATATAAAAATTGTATTCAAGTGTAAAATAGTTTTTACATGATTTTATCATTACAATGTTACTAAAGCATTTTACATAATATGAGGCAAATCAACAAAATACTGCTGATAAATACAACAACTGATATATGACAGAGTAGGCCTATACGTAATTTTGACCAGGTCCAAGGTTAATAAAAACTACCAGTGATTGCAAGGAATACATTCTACTGAAAGTTTGCTTGGAAGTTAATTTGATAAAAGAGAAAGTTTCCTGACAGCCAAAGTGTGAAGAATCCAGTACAAAGGCATAAACATAATGTGTCATGTTGTTATGTCATCACGTTTTCATGTAACTATAAACTTATGTTTCCTGTTTTTTATTCTCATATCTAAATGTTTGACGTTATTGGTAATTTTATCTTTGGCCTTTACCAAACATTGACAGAATTTTCCCAACAAAAAACATATCAATTTACCAATAAATAGTAAAATGTTACCCAAGTATTTTATGGTTGTTTGGTTAAATGTACATATAATATTATTTAACAAACCGTTGGGTAAACCAGTAGCCAACTGCAGTTGAGAAAATATTGACAGTTGGTTGGATAAAAAGTTTAAAGAGTGCACGCAGTCACTGGTTAATTCCTTCTTTGCACATTTTATGAACAGAATTTCCGAGATCACTGTATTGCAGAATTGGTCATTGATGGTGACAGGTTTTAGTATTTATATTCGTTACTATGTAGTTAGCCCACTTGTTCTCATTTTGTGTAGCATTTCAAACGTGTCATTCGAAGACACCTTTTATTTCGTTTACAACATACTGTGATAGTTATAGCAACGTTTAACCATCCATGTGTTTTCCTTTACAGGAGGATTACATGATGTGTCATCAACTTCTCAACTGCTACCTAACAGAAATGCAAGATTATGACGTGATTGTGTAGTCCTAACCTGCTCAAGAATCTTTAAAACAACGTCCTAATTATTGCAAGCCTACTAATAAACAGCTTAGGTCAAGAAGAAACACTTCAGGCACAATCAGTACGCTTATTTTTACCTCAGAAATCTTCACCATAGCGTGATAGCCTTTACATCATCGGTTTACACTTTCTATCCATCGTTCTATGAGATTATTGGTATAAATCCTAAACATGCCTGTACATTGCATTAATGATATATGAATGTTATTATTAATTTTTACGAAATTCTCCCAGTTTGCCGGCAATGGCATTTCCCATGCCTTGCAATTTGCATCTAAACATTCTTTATTTTAAGATCTCATGTTTTTGAAATTTACACTTCTAAAAAAATGGAAATAATTAATATATTAATTACGAAAATTAACTGAAATAGCGCATATTGTCTTACTTTAATGGAAGTTATTTTTCTACTTTCGTACTCAGAATATTAGTTAATAAATTAAGGAAAATCAAGGAACCTTCGTAAAGTTAAGATCGAGATTTTCTCTTCCCTAGTTGTTGTATTTATTTTCAGATGTTTTAATGTTTTAATATTTCATACCATATACCCTGTTACAAAAGTTAGCTAATATAGGAATATTCATACGTCTAAAACATTCGAAGTTTTATTTTATACCCAGATGTTATGAAAGACGTTTTAAATCAACTGTTGTAAGAAAGAGAACGTCATCGCTACTTTAACATTTAAACAGGTTACAACTTTTATCATTTTCAGAACTGTAACTGACAAAGCGCAAAAACGAAGATGATAAGACTGGTATTTTTACATAGATAGTTACTACAGAATATTTGTACGCCTTAAAGAAGTGAATTTGTATCATTTTCTTTAATGTTATAAGTAGTATGATAGATCTATCTTATACAATGATTATATTTCGTAAGATAGGTTTGCTAGTGAAAGTCAATGACTACTTTACCGTAATCGTAAAATATTGATGCCATATGAGATCATGTTAATAATTCATTCCTAGATAGTAATGGTAATGTGTTAATATCGTAAATCAGTTCATAACGTTGAACATACAACATTACTGCTTATTACACATCGATGGTGGCATCAACATACTGGATTTACTTAGATTATCTTTCATGTAAGATTCATCGTATATTTTGCAGTTCAAACAAAATGGCAGACTGTAAGTGTTACAATTCCGTCACATACACAGAGATATATGACAAAACGTTGGTTTTACTCGACAATTGAAAATTTTCAAAATTTCATTTTTTTGTTTAGAACTTCTAGTATCTTCTTGTCAGTTGTTATACCACCTATACATGTGGGGGTTTTTTCTCCTTAAGTCTATATTGTACTTCAGAACCGTTCAGCAAACCGTTGATAAACTTTTGACAAACCACTTCACGGTTATATCTGGCATATGACGGTTAGTTATTGGACACTGATGTTGACCAGACATGAATTATGTTAGTTGCAGTAATTGCATTCACAATATATGAAACCATTGTTCTACACAATTAGTACTGTTATCATTTTAAATTTCGATCACTAAATATGTCTCTTTCATTTTGTTAGACCAGCTTTATGCAATTTTGTTCTCTACGTTATTTTGCAGAATTCATAGAATACATTCAATTTTTGATATACTCTACCAGCGTAAAATAAGCTATATATTGTCTGTATGTTAGAATGAATTCACAATAAATCGTAAATAAAGTTCAGTCTGTAAACGGTACCAATTATTCCCTTCATCTGCGTCGAAGAGAGACACATTCTGCATAGTTTTACAAGGAAATAACAGATACGGTATCAGAATATCGCTGAATACACTAGCAATACATACACTCAATAATGCCGGTGACTAATACATGGGAAGTTTCACATCGCATTTGATAAGTGAAACTAGTTTTCTCTGCTTCCTTTACTTTGTGTATTTCTTTGATTCACATCACCAGGATGTGTGGTCGCGGAGTAGCTTAAGCAAGCAAACATCACTATATTGACAAATCCAATACAAATTTCGGTGATAGCATGAGAAAATAAACAAGAGATTATAAACCCGTGACTATAGGTTTCACTATTTTAGTTCAATGTGTTAATGTGAACGTGAAAATATTTGCAGTTTTACCTTGAGGATCTCATTTATACGTAAATCAGGAGAGGGAAACAACGGATGTTCTGTATTAAACAGAAATTTAAACAACTGTACAGTTATAAATAACTATTCTTACTGTATATGTTTTATCTGTTTGGTTTTCCAAACTATGATGGTCCGTATTTATTTTTCATTTTTTATTTGAACTTTCGCATAGAAGAGGGTAACTCCGTTAGCCTATAGGCATAACTTGCCCGAGGCCCTCAGTTACAAAATTTATAAAATAAAATAAAATGGTTGAAAGTATGACAGTAAACGAGCAGTAAAAAAAAAATAAGGAAAACGTAGAGCATACAATATTTAAAATTAAAATGGACATAAAAATTAAAAACAGAAATATGAACATTAAACAAGCAGTATATACAAAGGAAAAAACAAACCGGTCCGTATTTATCCTTGAGTCAGTCTTATCGAAAACACGAAGAAAATAAAAAAAGTTTTGTTGTCTTATTTTCATTTAAAAATGAGTCCTTTCCAGCTTTTAAAATAGTTTCTAGCATCTATGAGAAACAACACTGACAAAACAGTTTTGACCCTTCGATTATTATATTACACATACTTAAAGTACCGATTATGTGATTCTACGATAACACTCAAGCTTATTTGTATAGCCGCTAAAATGAGAATTTGCAGCTTGGAATAGAGGAACATTTAGGGTTTGTATTGGGTTTTCATATCGATCATTTTCCTCCGTCGGTATATATTTACTTACAGTAACACAGTAGGCTTATTTTCTTTTAATTCCAAAGTTTTCAAAAAATTGCACATAGTCTTTCTGAAATATGTTACTAACTGCCAGAGGACTTAAAAGATCTTTGTATCTCATCGTAACATCAGACTCCTAATCACCTTTTGGTGTGATATTTCTTCATTGAAGTTAAAACAAGTGTTTACTCTTTTATCGTACTGGGCTTAAATGCAAATTGAAAACATATTTTCACACGAGAAGAATGTAGAACAGTCTAGTTACAACTTAAGTCAGTTTGAACTTGGTTGCCAAGATATCAACGTGTAAATAAACAACCAGGAATTAAAATAATTTTCTAATAGCTGAAATAGTTGCTTGCTTAGCAAATTTGCTGCAGGATTTTCTGAATGATTGAGGCGCAAACGGCGCCCTCAAAGCATTTTGTATCGCAAAGATAAATCATTTGTTTTTCAATTTTATTCCATTGTGTTAATGCATCTGGCAATGACAGAGTGAATGATGTCATCACGTCACTTCAACTAAAATGTCTTTTTTTTATTTGTAAATCATTTATCCACAGAGGAACACAATATTTCTATTAAAAAAAATTCACTTTCCCTGTCCTATGATTCAACTTCTCAGTGGAATTGTTGACAGATTAGCCACTTAAAATAAGCTACGTCCATTCAATCAACCATCTCAAGACAGAATATCAATGAAAGTTATTGAATGACACAACCCCGATACCTTCAATGGGTTTTTTTTTGCAACAAATCTGGAAAACAAGTCTTGTTAAATTAAAGTTTATATTTCTAATGCTTTGGATGGTTTTTATATTTTGATACGTTTAATTGTTTTTATCAACGAAATTTTTCTCTCGAAATAAATGAACGCCTATTTACAGTCTGATGTTTTACCCACCATCGGGCTGAGGCACACATAGGCCGATAAAAAGAACCAAACGTAACGAGTGTCCCTGGCTCTTCCCCAAACTTCCCCTATCATTTTTTTGACACACCAGCCGATTCACACAGAGATTACAGAAACTACCGTACTGTATAATGTTAAAGTTGTGTATCACAGTAACAACTGGGTGGTGCTGATTAATATGATACATCGGTAGCATGTGCTATTACGAGTACAGTAAGAAATGAGGAATTGTGTAATCCCAAACTAATCCCAACCTGGATTTGTTGGGGTTACACATATCCTCGGTTCTTACTGTAATCCTAATAGCACATGCTACCGATTTATAGCACGATACAGTTTTTACTTTGGTACAAAACTTTAAGATTTATAGTAGTTACTGCGTTCTCTGAGTACATCGGGTGGATACGCACGTATACGTACACATTTTGCATAGTGTGTATATTGTAGTGCCATTACGGTTTATCTAAAACAGGGTTTAGACTCCTTTTAGTCTGCGTAGCCATGCATGCAAATGTTTCACAGAGTATCACTTCCTGGTTTACATGCGATGACTCAACATATGGTAGATTAGAAACAATTGCCTATAGATATAAATATATATATAAAGTCTATATTTGTTTTAAATAAGCATTAAACAGTAACCAAACGACAAACTTAGACTTTGGTCATGTTATTTTGTTGATAATTACTGGATATCAATTAACTATTTTCTAATTCTTCCGCAAGTTAATATATAACATAAATCCTGAACGCTTCTCCCACGAAGAACGATGAAGGCGGAGATGGTCTCATTCCCCTCCTATTCCCTTGCGCACACCCAGAGACGTAGCTAAGGCCTGATGATTGGGGGGTGAAGAGGCTGAAATTCCACTGGATGGGTTTTGGAGCCAGAACATTCCGACTGCTGCCTTGTAGCCCCCCCCCCCCCCCACCCG
>JAAAKB020292739.1:0-16626 GCA_010014835.2 Apostichopus leukothele
ATAATGTAGTTTTGTGGATTTCTATAATGAAATGCATAAATAGACTGTCAGTTGTTACGAGTGACTACCATCTGTCCAACACCATCTTTTTTTGGGGGGGGGGGGGGTTGGGGTTTCTTTTTACGTCAGAAACAAAGTGCTTATACATATGGTATTTTAATTATTTAAACCAAGCTTTGTATTTAACACTGAGAATTATTGTATTGTTTGAAATATTTGTTGTATCCAGGGATGATGTAGCCAGGACAGCTTAAATTGATTACTGGTCAATTTGTTTTTTCAATTTCCTGGTTATTTAAGGTTAGTGGTAAAATTCCAAGAAATCTCCCCTACTTGATGGACTTTAAGTACGGATTGTGGTAACCATCGAGTACTGCCCAGAAAGGTTCTCATATCTGATTGGTGCCTTTCGATAAGACTGACTGACTGATGGTTGATGCTCATTTGCGATCGACCAACGTCGCTAGTTACCTGTTACCTCACATTCATCGCAATTTTGTCCTTCTGTGTCTAGAACGTTGCATTTCGGTTTTTGTATTTATGTTTGCTATTTTATATTTAGTATTTGATTTATCATCAAATTTATGTTCGGTCAAGAAAGAAGAAAGACAAGAGCCACAGTCTGATAAGTATTTTGTGAATAGCTAGTACCTTTCAAGCTCCTGATTGGACAAGGAAGCAACCAATCAGCATCTTACTTTCATCCTGGATGTAATTGATCGTAGTTAATACCTCATCCTCTCTTATGTGTCTATAGGAGAACTACCTGGGGGAATTTCAGAGTATCACTACTTTCGATGGTCCAGAGTACCAAGAAATACCAGCACAATTCAAGGAGGAGGAGAAGAGGATGAACCCCTTAGGATTAAGACATCTCGATGTCACAGTCTCGCTGAATATCGATGGAATCAAAGGCCATTTACCAGTGGTCAGTGCTCCTTATTAAATCTTTTACTGCGATAAAGGAAAATTCAGACTGATCCCAACTATCTTCAAGATTCATGCCAGAAGGCACATACAACTTTGAAAACTGTGTACCAAGAATGTATTCAGTAGTAATGGAAGAAATATTGGAATTTTTGTTAAAGATATATGGAAGTTAAAGAAAACTACTGGCCTCAAATTTTGGAATGAGATATATCCATTGTGTCACAAGTTTGTTAGCTCAGTCTCATCATTGTTAGATGAATTTTTACTGCTTGGAAGCATTTGTATGATTTGCAGTTTCTTTTACTTATACTGTTCTCATTTGCTTTGCCCTCACCCCCCAACCACCCCACCCTAACACTCTAAAGTATTTTTCGTCTTCACTTTTGCTTCATCAGCATTGTAGCAAAGCAGATGAAAACTGTCCTGTGATACTAATGGAACAGCTCTGTTTGGAGCTACAGAAGACATATGAACAGACCAGAATACAGTTGTTGTTATCACCTATTCTAGTCACAGTCACAGATAAAAACCAGGTACAGAAATAGTCCTCACTTGAAGGTGATGATGCAACTTAATATGGGAACCATAAGAATACTTAATTCCAGACCCTGTTTCCTTGGGTGTGAGCCAGAGTATCATTTGATAATGTTATTGTTGTTCTCCTGCGTAATTTGTTATTTGAAAGGAAACTTTGATTTGTCATATTTACCTAGCTCCTCGCTTATCTGTCTCCCCACAACGTTAGCACTTTCGATCTACTGTGCCTAGGATGAATTGGTGACCTTTTAACTTTGTGCACCCTCTATCCCCAAACCTCTCCAGTCTATGCCCTTGTCATTTTTTAGAATTTTATTTTTTTAAGGATTGGGTTAAGGTTAGCCGGAATTCTGGCTATTTCCAGATTTTGAAATTTGGTACCGGCTCCACACGATATTTCCGTCCCAGTTGAAACAGGCATGAGCTTTTTCCGCGAATTTCTATCTATTATCCTAACACACTGTAGCATACGCAAATTGGACATCCAAGTCCCCACAACTTTCAGGCCCTAGGGGCAAACCCTGCTGGCATCACTGGTTAAGGTAAATAATCTGAATTATTCAGGAGGGAATCATTCTATCCATATCCATTACTGATCTTTCGTTGCAGAGAGAGGGACCAGGAAAACACCTCCATCAAGGGTACTTGGGACTGTCAGGTGTCCAACTACGATGTCACGCGATGTTTTCTGGCAACGGTTTGCCACCCGAGACAATCACTGTTGAATATGCATGGCTGGTTGACCTACAGCTTGGATCCCTCTGTGGCAAGCTCTCACCTTCACAAGTATGGCTTTTGTTTTCACTTATTTGATCACTTTTCAGGAAAGTTTAATAACTTTATCTTGTACTCTATGCCAATAAATCTTGCAAAGGCTTCAAAATGTTACCATTCAGTATTTACAGTCCTCACTTTTAATTACCTAATCTGTCTTCAATATCCATTGCATATTTCTCAGGCTTTGGTTGGAACACTTTTGTAACTTAGTCCGCCAAGAAATGGATGAGATAATATTTCCAATCAGCCTTTACCCTTTCCCTTACACAACCAATCACCACCTCCATTTTCAGTTTATCAACCAAAGTGATTACTTAAAAGCTAAATTAAATCAATTGAAAGAGAAAACTTTTATTAATTTTGAGGATAAAATTTATGTAAACTGTTTTCTTTATTTTTTGTTTCTAATTTGTAGGCGTTATGTTTAGTAGAGGCCATACAGCTGTTTCTTCACTTGGCCATTGATGACATGGATGACCTGAAACCAATCGAACCAATCAAATTCTGCGTGCACATGATCCCTCAGAAGATGTGCACCATGAAGGAAGCTCATTACGGAACTCCTTGCCCCGAGGAGGGCGATTTGAAGTATCGAATGACGAGATTACACCTCAGTGGAGTTCAACTTCAGATAGTCGAGACTGATTGTGCTCTAGATTTGAAAGTGAGTCCCCACCCCCATCCTCACCTCCACTCCACCATGCCATCCCCAGCCCTCCTAAAAGAAATACTTTTCTCTCTATTTAAAGTGCATGGCTAAACACACCTAGAGTTTGATACAAGGTTGAATGGCTGATGTAAATTGGCTCGTCCAAGTACTAGTAATATATTTGCAATCTTCATTTCATAAACATATGTTAACTTAAAGTTACAATGACTTAAAAACTGTAGCTGTTGCATCCCATCTTCAGTACTTGTTCTATTGTAAAATGTCTTCCTTCTGTTTCCTTCCAAAATATTTGGTTTAAGAATGGTCATCATTATTATGACTGCATTTAGTAGCAAAATGGAGGAAAAAGCTGATACCAGGGAGAAAAGATTATGTTTTTAAACTATGCACTCTGCTATGATTTCAAGGTCCTATGATAGTGGCCAATAGAATTGTTGTCTTAGTTTTACACTAATTTGATTGGTCATTCACAGGTTGAAGGTATTCGTCTGGCATCTTGTAACGCCCACAGTCACAGAGTGAAGGATGGGTTGACCTTGAGCGTCCAGGACATATCCGTTCATCAATACGTCTGTAACTCCAACAATGGCATGATATGGCTGGATGCAGGGTCGGTTATCTTTGGTCCCCTCAATGTTGATCTGGTCCAATTCATTCAAGAGAAAAGGCTGACCAAAGCCAAGAAGCACTTTCTGAAGAAACACGACACAAAGACCAAACGTTTGTGGTTTCTCTGGAACGCTGAGGAGTTAACGTCGTTACAGGCCACCGAAAGTAACCATGATGAATGTGGTTGCCATGGGGGTTGTATGTTCTTCACGCTGAAGCAAAGGGACCCGTTACGCCACGGTGACAATATATCTATGCCTGGATTGATGTGGAGGCCAGATTCATTCCAAGCTGCTGGTCATTTCGGAGAGAGTCTTCTCAAAAAGGGTCAGGTTGCCTTCGCAGCCTGCGATAGGACCCCAGATGATTCTCCTACCAAAATGTTTAAGTTTACTCGGGGATGGGTGCATTCTTCTCCTTCTTCTTCCCCTGATGAGGTGGACACGTTCACGGTCCATGGAGGTGACGATGGTGCTCCTGCAAACGGACCAAGCTCGTCGGAGAAAGAAGCGAAGAAGGCCAGTGATACCGAGGAAGATGAATCAGACCAAGAACAGGAACAAGAAGCACAAAGTGATACAACAGATAAAACCTTGGTACTGGAAGCTGTCGCAGCAGATGAGAAGACTGCGCCTCAGAGTGAAGCTAAGGGAAGCTCTGTGAAAAGGACAGCAAGTTTGACAATGCACTCCAAGGTGAGAGAGGAAGCTTCCAAGATGACCGGTAGCTCGTACAGCCTTCCCACCGCAGCATTTAGAGTCAAAGTCGCAGTGGATGATTCCAATGTGAGGCAGCGCAGTAAGAACAGGCCGAAATCCACCGGCGATCAGAGCTCATCCGAGAGCGTCTCCGACAGCGAATATTACTCGGCTAACGAAGATTCCGACGCGGAAAGGACCAAGGGGCGGGCGAAGAGCGTCTCGGAGACGAGCGTGTCAAAGGTCACCTTGTCACCAACCACGACAGAGGGAACCTCCACTTACAGTTCAGCACAGAGTCCGACAGAGGAGATGACTGCCATGTCATCCCTGAAAGTAGATTCACCCAGCCGGAAAGTGTCCACCTCCTCCACAATTTCATTCCGATCCACAAAGTCGGCCCCCAAGGGATCCAAAGACAATCTTCAGTCGGAGAAAGATCAGATCTTCTTAGGTTACATTCCTTACTTGAATCACAACCAGTGTCAGGAGTGGTTAAAAGTCTCTCCTACCTCCGTGGAGAGTTGGAGGGCCACGGATCCCTACACACAACCCTTTTGCGGCAACTTCTTGAGAACGGGTATCATGAGCCCGCCTCAGTTCCATGTAGCGCAGCAGGGTCTGGGGCCCAGTATGATAGCAGAGAGGCCCAGGGATCAGGACTTGTCTGAAATGGAGGAGGATATTTGTGAACAAGAGGAGAGCAATGATGAAGATGAATCATTCCTATTGCAAGGTAGGAACCTATTAAAGAAAGCTGAAGGCAGCTGTTCCTGACAGTTTCAGGTTTCTTCATTGACATTATTTTTTTTACGTTTCTTTTTTCTGGAATTGGAGCCCTTTCAAATGTTTACTGCTATGTTGAATAATAATAATATTAATAATAATAATAAATGCAAATTTATATAGCGCCAATATCCAGAGGAAAACCAATGCTCAGTGGAGCTAGTGCTCAGGGAAGGCAGTCAAAAATAGATAAGTTTTGAGTCTGTTTTTGAAAATGTTAACGTTGGGTGCCGACTTGATGTGCAGTGGAAGTGAGTTCCAAAGAGTAGGAGCGGCATTAGAAAACGATCTTTCACCAAATGAGCTTCCACTTAGGTACATGGAGCAGTAGCTGATTTAGATTGTGGGATGTCCATTTGTGAATTTACATACTAGTTTTGATATTGCAATGTTTACAAAGCTAACAGGAATATTTTTGTTTCATTTTGTGCTGTCTGTATAAAAAGGCCTTTTTGGTTTTACTTCTCTTACTTTTTAAGAGCAAACCACCACGATTCAAAGAATCGTATTTATTTGTGGCTGTTTTTTACTCTGAGAATTTGACAACTTCCACTTTTGTTTCATATTCATTCAGGGAAGAGTCCTGCTCTTGCCTCTGGAACGGCCATTAAAGTCAGCATTGATGGACCCATTAACATACTACTGACCCCATTGTTTTTGGATGCAGCTAACAGGTAAGTTTGGTTTGCTGTATTTTGTGTGTTATCTTTATAATAATCTTTTCTTTAAATCAGCTTCTTGTATTTGCCTGTAAAGCTTCTCACCATTGAAATGGATGTGAAGAAGAAGAAAGGGTACAAGTTTTTGCATCGTTGTCTCAACAGACGGTTTGAAATCATGAGAAAGGCTGTTAGTTCACAAAACTGTGGAAAGACAGTCTGATCCTATCACACTTTCATAATAGATGTTTTTAGCCTAGCCTACTTTGCATGTAAGAAGCAGAGATTAAGTTGTCCTTATACATACAAATATAAATAACCACCTGACAGCCCAGTTCTTTGGGATGAGAAGAGAAACCTAACAATGTTTTTTTGTTGAACACTGAACTATTAATATTAATGAATCTGGTGGAAAGAGGAATAAGGTTACAAATTGCAGTCAGTCTCCTTAAGATTTTTCTTTGCATTTTAAAGGATTCTAGAATCTGCCGTTGGTTCATTGGCTGGTCAACATCCGGGCTCACTCTTGGAGTCAATTCATCATAATTCCATAAGCCATGCTCTGAATACGGCCAAGAAAGTCCAAAAGAAAGGCCAGGTTAACACGACACCTTCTGAGACTAAGCTTACAGTCATCTTGCCACAGGTAATTAATCCCATTGGATTCTTGATCAGTTTGTGACTTTCTATATAACATTTTCTTTCTCTTTAAAATGTAAAAAAAAAATTCTTTCTCTTGTAACAGATTTTACCGATTTTGTGATCATATTGCGATAACACATTTCTCATCTTTAAATATTTCAGATTAATCGTGTATTTCTTCTTTCTGTACGTCCTATTTTACTGCACACAGATAAACCTTTGTCTAGTGCAGGCTCAACCTACAACACCAAAAAGCAAGGAAAACACTGCATCGCTATTAGTGCTGCATTTAGAAATGTTCTCGTTTAACCTCATGACCCTGAGATCCAAACCGATTGAAGATCAGTTCACCCCTAGTCCCCAGCAGCAGCAGGAGTCATCCCCAGGACACACCTCCATGGATGGTGGCTGCCAACCTCTACTGGACTCAATGGTCTCCTCCATGACTCTCTCTCAAGCCCACTGTCAGATGAGACGACTTCAAGAAGGACGGAACCTTTTGGACGAGATGGACCTTCCCACCGCCATTCCCGTTCAGCATTCCCGGGTGAGCTTTTGCCTGGATCCCTTGGATTTTGAATCCCTGAAGAGAGGTATGAATACTTCCTTCAATATCAGCGAGGACATGGTGCAGCCGAACATAACCACCACCATCATGGCGGAGGGAGGGGTGGAGGAGATAGCAGTCAGTCTCGGCAACGGGGTCGAGAAGATGGGAAGCGTCAATGCCGCCAGGAGAAAGCTGGCGAGATCTCTGTCCAAAGAGTACGGCAGTAGTCCACCGGTTCCCAAGAGAAAGCTGACAAGGCATTTATCTAGGGAGCAGCAGAGCCCTGCTGCTCAGAAACATCCCAGAGCCAAGAGCAGTGAGAATGAGGGGCAGAATATTGGTCAGGGAGCAACCAGTCTGGTCATCAGGGTTGACTCTTTTTGGAACCATGTACCCACTCCTCCTCATCCAAGAAGAGAACAGACTGCGACTCTGTAAGTCTATCAACCTGCTGGATTATATCTTTTTCTTGGTTTTAATCAAAACTGCAGCGATATGGAACTCTCCCACTGTAATGTTGATCGTGGCAAATGTCTGAAGGAATAGATGAAAGAGTATGTTCAAAAAAGTATATTACTTCTTTGATTTATTTTAGATTATTTGAAAAACATATTGAACAAATATTTCGTTTCATTTATCTGTCTCAACATTTTGATAAATTTGTTTTGCATCTGCAGCAATGACTTCAACTTGTTGACCACAGCTTCGCCTGCACTCGACAGTTGGCTTCACTCGGCCAGTAATCTCAATTTTCTTTTTGAGAAGACGATGAAGTCGAGACACCTGCGAAATATAGCTCTGATGACATACGCTATGGCTGAGTCTCACGAATCTTCATTCAAGCCGGTGCTTCCACAGGTAAAAACAACAACCTCAATCATCTTTGTTGTATTGTGGGACAAACACAATTATTAAAGTCAAATAGCTGTGAGCTATGATGACTACCTTTAAGTCAAGAATTACCTGCAAAGTTATCCTGATCTCCTTCCTCTCGCTTAAAAGTGCCCTAACATCGTGGCAAGTCACAAAGAGTGGGTTGTTTTTTCAGAGTGGGTTTTTTTTCCCTTTGATGAACAAGTTATATGGAACATATCAAAGTTTGATCAACCCTCAAGAACCATTTCATGAGCATTTTCGTTTCCATGGCAACAAAGCCATCTTAGATGTACATATTTTGCAAGTTTTAGAATACAAATGATTGAGGATGCTGCTCGTCAAGGAGAAGTGAAACAAGCCATTATGACCTCATCTGGGCAATGGTAATATTCTGATACAAGCCATTATGACCTCATCTGCGCAATGGTGATATTCTGATACACATATAGGAGATATAATTCAACAGTGTTTACAAAACCATGTCTTTATGGTGAATAGTTAATCTGGTGTTTTAGTCTATTACTTGATGTTATGCAATTAATAGTATGCATCATTCTGGAGGGAAAAAAAATCATTTCAGACATTCTAGTTACCTTGTTATATGGGCTGACCAAATTTTTCAGTAATTTGACCTTCTGAAAATATGGAAGAAAACTGATTTTATGTCTGTATTCTGCCCCACTTTAACTTCTATATTAGTACAAAAACATTTCAAATCAGTTTGGTTCAATTTTCAATCAATCATTCCATCAATCAATCGATCGATCTAGAGTGAGATTGTGAAGATCAAATTGGCAGAAAAATATAAATTAAACTTCACAAATAGTAGCTCATATGATAAAGGGATAATTGATTGAGGAGACAAGTTTAACAAGAAGCCTTGATGGAAATAGAACTCCCTAGAGGGCAAGAAAAAGTGCAAAAAGAGAGTCGAAGAGAACAAATAATTTATGACGGCAAAAGGGACCTCCTACCATTTACTGGCAGAACTGAAAACCATCTACAGTGAGGTAGAAAAACAATACTTAGATAAGAAGACCGGACAGTACAGTAATACTTAGGTAACATGCAGTACAAATGCTTTATAGTTTCAATTTTGCAATGGAATGTAAACTTTACTAATAATTAAAGCTTCGACATTTCTTTTCCTTTTGTTTCTTCGATTAGAGTAAAAAATACTACTCCAAGAGCGGTGAAGCCATAAACAGCGACTTGTCCTGCCAGCTGATATTGATCCTGTGGAAGTACATGATACAGACGGACGAGGTGGAGGCGGAGAAGAGCATTGGTAACGAGGACCTCCCGGCCATCACCACTCTAGAGACCGGTGCTAGAGTCCTGCTCAGGCAGTGGAAAGCCAACCTTCAGATGTTGAACCCATGTCTGTCCACCATGAACTGGAACAAGCAACTGGAGGACTCGGAGATTGAGATGAATAAACTAGGTACGCTGGATTCCGAAGGCTACCTGGAGAACAGCGACGGTACCATACTGGACGAGTTCCCATCGGACGGGTCGGCTCTGAACGGCACCCGCACCAGCGTGGACCAGTCAGAACATGCCTCCATGTCTGGCTATAACAGGGGTCAGATATATTCCAAGCTCAAGTATAGCATGTACGATGAATTCTCGGATCGGAAGAGGAGCAGAAACGTGTCTGGGATGAGCAGTCAGGGTGAGAGCGGCTCCAAGTCAGCTAATACATCCTACACGAGGCTTCTCAACCCTCAGAGGTCCAACACCAGTGGCAGCTCTATTGAAGGGTCTGTCTTTGCTACCAGGACCTCGGGCGGTCACACTTACTTACCTGTGACTGATCTGGAATGCGTCACAGAGTTAAGTATGGGAAGCGTGTCCAGTGACGAGGACAACGATGTGGAGGCGGACGAAAGATTGTCACAGAACGGTGACATCCTCATCAACAGAGGATGGTCGTCCCCAACATCACAGCCTAGTTCCCCGGAGCCCATAATGTCCTCCTCTGCCACTCAGATCGGCGACATCGAAGTCATCTTCAAACCGGTCTTGAAATACTTCAATCTGAACACTCGGGACAAGGTGTCCGCTATTAAACAGATCGTGGAGGTGGTAGGACAGCTGTCGGTCTTGTTTACTCTGGAAGATTTTGAGATATGTATCACAAAGACGAGTTCAAAGGCCATGAAGGACAAACACACCAAGAAGCTGTCGAGAGGCAAGACATTTTACAGGAGGGATTCCCCGGCATTCTCCTGTCAGGATATCAGTCTTCGTCTCGCCATCCAGGAATCTCTGAAAGAAAGTTCGCTCGTCACTGCAGCCGACAACGCAAGGGTGGCTTCCTCCCCGGCAGGAGGAAATAAAGAAGCAGAGATAAGTGGTAATATCGAGGTAGTTTTGAATATCCATTTTGGAACTGTACTGCAGGTTGTTAATATGGCCATCCTGAGGTTGATAATTCAGGTCGCGCAAGTCATCAAAAACTTTCAGAGGGCCAAGACAGATCTGATGTTGAAAGAGTATGCGTCCACCTTGCCGACTGAGGGAGAGGTCATGCCGTTCCAGTCGTACCTGCTCGGACAGTCTCCGCAAAAGAGGACTAGTCTCCCTAAAAGTGGCTACAGATCAAAAAGTGCTAACCAAGAGGATGATTTGGATTCATTATCCTCCAAAAGTGGAAGCGAGGTGATGCCTCAATGCTGGCAGACTATGTATCATCTACTGAACCTTTATAGCGACCGGGAAGAGGACAGACCTCACGTCTACGAGAATCCTCTCTTCTCTGTGGAGAACGAAACTGGCGATCGGAGGATGTTTTACAGAAACAGGTTAGTAATAATTTAATAACGATTGATTTTATTAAGAATATTTTCAGTCTGTTTCTGGAGATGATTTATAGATCTCTCTCCTGTAACAGACTTCTACTACACTCACATCATAGGGAATTGACATATTTACCAATTTAAAGCAAGTGGCTTTGTTAACATTTTCATGTTTCTATGTTTAATGTCTCTGTCATGGGAAGGAAGACACGTTAAAGTATCAAAGGTGTTTATCTTATCACTCCCATAGGGAGGATGAGATATTGAAGTTCCTTTGCCAGTTGGGCAATATACAGCTATGTCAGTTGCCATAGCAACAGTTGCCATGGTAGTGGTTAACTTTCCTGAGTAGATACTCTCGGGGAGGGGTCACCCATGGTGGGATACCCCAGGGTAACCGGAAGTCCATGACTGAGGGAGGGGTCAAAATGTGTGCGTGTCATTCTGTCAGTCATTCTGTCAGTGTGTGTCCAATTTTGTGTCAATAACTCTTAAATGGCTGGACCAATTTTCTTCAATCTTGGTGGGAAGGTACCCCAGGGTGATCCCGGAACCAAAGATCAGTGGTCAAGATCAAATTTATTTAAAATTGTTTTATTTTTTGCTGTTACTCCAAGAGTATTGACTATCTTGTCATCGTGTCATTTATCAATCAATGTTATGTCAAAAACCCTGATTCTCCCTTCTTGTCACATTATATTACGTTACAAAATCACAGGCAATGTCGCCCAAAAATGACTGATTCGCAACTCCTAAAATCTGCTTCTGCTACTCTCAAGTTAAAATTTCATCAACTAAAATTGTAAACATTAAGCCCCAGGAATTTCTCAGAACCTGAGGATTATCTTTAGGGTAGCTATACGGGAGTCCAAGGAGCTTATGGGAGTAAAATTAAATAAATTCCATACAATTACATGAGTGTAGTTAATGTCCTAAATGCAAATGATATTCATCGTACATCAAGGTGTATGCTTTAGTAAAATTTTTTTACACTTTATGAGAAAATATCATTTGAATATGCCCCCATTTCCCAACACAAACAATTAAATTTAAGAAAAGAGTTAATTTTCCTATGTACAATACAATTTCTATGTACACAAAAATTCATCAATTAAGTAAAAAAAAAAAAATTCATTTAAAAGAAGATGCATTGAAAATGTTAACTTTGTTGATTTTTTGATATAATATTGGTTTTTTTTACTAGGCACACAGCAGACAGTCATTCTTCTGGTGAGGAGAGTTTCGCCTCCCCACCTCCGGTCAGAGGTTCATCGAGCAGTATAGGGCTATCACTAACGTGTACCCTAGGAGTCGATGAATTCTGTCTACTGGCTGAATTAGCTGGTCTCCATCTAGAGGTGGAAGTATTTCAAATTGTCTTAGGAGTTACAGCTGCACAGAGCTTATTAAACCAAGGTAAGATACTTGATGTGTCTGGCCACCTCATTGCCCTAAATGTTACAGCCACATACAACTAGTTAAGCCAAGATAGGATAGTTATTATGTCTGAATCCTGGTTGTGATTTATTAAGTATTTTACTTTTGGCCTTCCTTCCTTCTTTTGCTTCTTCACGAAGGAAAGCATAACAGCATAATGTTGCCATTAACGGAGCTTAATTTCTAGGTTAATTGCCGTCATCAAGGACTGTTACCGTTCCCTTTTGTAACTTTATAGTTTTGTCCTTTTTGAGTGGATCACTCATATAGGTAACCATGGTAACACATAATGTTATTCTTGTTTTAGCTTATCCCGGCTTTGTGAAGAAACTACCAGATGTGTCAGCTTCCTTGCAGAGCCCGTCCATCTCCGCGATTCTTTCCAAAACATCAAAGACGGAACTCATGTAAGTGTCTTCAAGCTCAAATTTTGATATGTATTTTATGGTCTATTTCTTGTCTACTGCCATGCTGTACTTTGTAATACAGAGAGACTACTTACTATCATAGTGCAATGGTGATGCTTGGATATTCATACTGTAGTGGCTTTTATTTCATCCAGAGGCAAACCTAAGGTTCTCCCCATATGATATGGTCTTCGGATATAGTAACGCAATTTAAAAAAAGCTAAGGCTGTTTATTCACTTTAAGTTGTAATATATAATAATATATTACAATACATAATAATGTTTAATACTACATAATAATATATAACAACATGTAATAATATATAATATGTTACCGATAACCAGTACGTCTCCTTCCTCTTAAAATATATTAATGACTTTTCTTTTCAGCAGATACTTTTGGGGAAGCATAAATTTGTAAATTACAAACCCATGATTCAAAGTTCGTTCAAAAGAAGAAAAAACTTTGCACAACAGTTGAAAGGTTCCAACATTGATTGGAAGACTCCATTGTTTTGTAGAAATGGCAAGTCCATTCAAAGTTTATGTTGGTAGAAGGAGGTTCTCCAAATGTTGGTATGATGAATTGATTGACTGGGTGTTTCTTTATTGTACTTTAATATTTAAGAAATGATAAAGTTTTGGTTCGAAAAATTTGTTTTTATTATCAGAACTATCGGTTCTCTGACAATTGAACATCCTCAACTCTCGGGCGCCACGAGTAGCCAGGAACTCTCCAGAATCCACATCACTAGTTTAGTTTGCATCCCCAGCATCGTGCTGGACGTGCCGCTCGATATCTCCATGCTGACAGACATTGCAGCCGAGGCGAGCAAGAAACTGGCCTTCAGGATACGACAGCTACAACAAGCTGAACGTAGCTACAAGTATGTGTAGAACACAACCCAAGTTGAATTAAATCAGAGCGCTGATGTTTTTGCGATACTTAAATATCATGTTAGCACTGTTTGTTAGCTTGTTTAAAGGTGATGTTAAAACATCATCAAATGACCAATTTCCTTTTCATGTGATTGTTACTTATTGTTGCATTCGATTCAAGAACTCGCCTTCAGGATCGACAGCTCGAACAAACCAAACTGAATCTACAAGTATGATTAGGTGTCTAGAATATTACTCTGGTTGAATTATTAATTTTTAAATTTTTAATTGTTTAATTTTTAATTTTTTCAAGAATACTTGGTTAATTAGTATTCCTGTGATGATAAGAAAGTAAGTTTAGCAGTGTGCCTTAACATGATCAGTGGTAATATTTTATTTTAGTTATATACTAAATATTTGTTGTCTTTGGTGAAACTTGCAAGAAATGGGTTATAATGCAGAGCATTCCTTCAAGAGTAAAATCGCAAAAATAAACAAAAATCAATAACTAGGAAAAGGGTGACAAATCGTTGATTCTATTTTCATTGTCGTTTGATTTCCGCTAATTAAGAACTCATCACAATGACTTAGTACCCCCTCTGTTGGAGGCTGCTGATACAGGGGTGTCCGATCACAGCGGATTCGACTTTCTACCCGACAACAGAAATAGTTGGATTATATCCACGGTGGCGAAGATAAACTCCATTAGCATTCAGGCTGCCCTGCTGCCACAGTTGTTCACACAGTACTTGGTGAGTACATGTGGGTGATGTAATGGTAGGTGGTAAGGGGTACCATATTTTGGAACTGGGAGTGGGGGATGGGATGGAGCGGTTACCCCGTGCAAAGTTTTGTTAAAAAATTATTTACTGATGTTTCATTTTTCAAAATTTAGGCTGGACTGTGTCGGGAATTAGTATTTTAAAAGAACTGCACCTCCCTCCTTCCAATCCCTTGCCCTTTGTGTGGAACTCTCAGGGTTTTACAGATCATTGCAGGATACTCTTTCAGTGACAGTATCATGTATCCTACTGAATATTCAGTGTATAATTCTGTTGAATATTTATTTCTCTGTCTCTGACAGCCCTTTATGATTCATAAACTGTTGTAATGTATGCCTTTAGTTGACGGCACCATGTATCTTAATGAGTAGATGGACCCCAGGTTGCCTCATGATTATTTCAAAATAAATTTCTCCAACTGTGACGAGCCTTTTATCAAGTGTCGCACATTTACAATCATATCTGCATATATGCAAATGGAACTGCCGGAACTGAGTGAAGTAAGAGTTAAGTGTCGTATGACAAGGTTGGATGCAGGCTCTTGCAGGCCTGAAGTCCCTGCACACCTCAATGATCACAAATGTATCAAATAATTCATGTATTCTATCCTAAAGCTAGAACGTTTCAAACTGCAAACAAAACTTCCAGCGAAGGAAAGAACACACTTTTTGAGATAACAGATGCTGTGGAAACAGAAGGGCACAGAATAAACTTCAGCCCTTTATGGCATTTTAAATTTCTCTCTGCTTTTATCATAACAACATGAATGTTTTCTGTTCCTTCTACTGTAGATTGAGAATACCTGCTGTACTTTTAAGTGGAAGGATGAAGGACAAATATTTGCTACTATACCTAAGCATACTCTCAAGTTTCATGCTAAGGTATGGTTTACACTGTCCCTTCTTCTCTTTCAAGTAGTTGAATATATTCATTACTCAACACGTGATCATTATTAGAGAGTAATTTCATTATCCATTTGTGTTTCTCACTCGTAACTAAGCATGAATAAAAACTGGTAACTAATACTAAGTTAGACACTGAGTCAAAGAGAGATGCTGCAACAGCTGCAAACTTCCATGTTGCAAGACTGTCATTCAATATCAGGAAATAGAAATAATATCTGTAGACCAGTAATGCTTATTTTGTTAAACTGCAGAGCACAGTAATATGTCTGACTTTTGACACTATGTCTTAATGATCCTTGTTGTGTTAGGCAACTGGTTAGGCTATAGTATAATATATGATTTTCCTTATCCACAAAGCACATAAAGAAAATATTGTAGATTCTGTATACTCATATAAAGTTTGTATTTTGTGTATAGATGAAGAGTCTATGTTTATGTGATTTGTATAGAATCTATATTTTGTATGTACATTTAGTCTATGTTTGTGTGTTTTGTATAGAATGTATGTTTTGTATACATATTGAATGTTGATATTTTATATACATATAAAGTCTATGTTTTGTGTGGTTTGTATAGAATCAATGTTTTGTATATACAGTAATGTTTTTTGTATAGAGTATATGTCTTGTATACACATATAAAGTTTATGTTTTAATACTAAAGTTGTCTATCTTTGTCATAGAATGGTGAGACTGAATCTTCTGCAGAAGTTGTCTTCCCTGAAATCAACTTCACGGGAGACCTCCAAAATCCATCCAATGGTACCCCTGACGTCCCAACCGGTAGTAGAACCAGCGCTAAGAATCTCATGTTATTTAAGGCAACGCTTGAAGTGGCTTCTTTCCATCATAATCTCCGGTCAACTTTACTCAATTACATTCTCATCCTTCAGAAGATCTTGGCACAGGTTTGTTACGGAGCAATTTGAATTCATAAAATGTATTTGTATTGCCTTGTTTACGTTAATAGAGTAATACCATATCAGGTTGTTGATTGTATTTAAATATTGAGGGTCTGAGGCTTTGTTCCTAGCATATGTGAAGAAACTTTAAAACTGTGATATCTTCTGAATGGAACAGAACTTTTCTCTGCTGTTTGAGGAAGTTTTTCTCTATTTTTACAGAGACTTATGATGATGGTTGGGTTTCGTTTCTCCTTTAAAGGGTTTATTACTGATGAACATCTTGTTAATTAATTGATAACTTGAGCTAAAAGCAGGTGCTGATGACTTTAACTCCAAGAAAAATATCACTTGAACTTTATTTCTCGTCAAGTTGAGAATTTTGTCTCCCCCCATTCAGGAACTTACCGTCTTACAGAAGGAGCTACAGAATCATAGTTGGCCCAGCTTAGAGGATATTTCATCTAAGAGTAAGACAACAGACCAGCCCAAGAAACCGCTCTGTTTGTACACACTTCTGGTTCATTTTAAGGTGAGTGTTGCTCCCCGTTTGGCTGTGTGTGGCCAGATTTTACATGTGTTGATTAGCTGTATTGTAGAGATGTCCTTGGCAAACATTATGAATTCACCGTAAACTACTTAAACAATATAAAGCACAACAATCTTGTGTGCTTTGCATTTCTAAGTTTGGGACCTCTTGGCATGGCAAATTTTTTTTTTTGCTGAATTTTTGTTTGTCGGAGGGGGGGGGGGGGGGGGAGTGGAACTATGCAGAGCCCA
>JAAAKB020292847.1:2472-13619 GCA_010014835.2 Apostichopus leukothele
CGTGAATCTATGTTTTGGAAATCAGAAAAGGGTATGAAAAACGTGAATTGAAGTGGCTGGTTACCTCGCTCATGCATTAGTGAGCATCGTGACGCTGTATAGAAATAGTCGGTACACCGTCTACTTGTTATTTACAACTTGGGGAGCAGTTTATTTAAAATACCATTTTTACCATAGCATTCTTCCTCATCTTCTCCATACACACAGTCAGAGTATCCATCACAGACCGAGGAAGCAGGAATGCAGGTTCCATCGTAACATACGAAGTCATCCGGATCACAAGTGTTGGCTGAAATTATAACGCACGACGCAAATTTACCTAATTAAATGGCATTATATAACGCATTATATCACAGTCATAGTAACCATCACAGACTGAGTAGTCTGAAATGCAGGTCCCGTCGTAACAAAAAAGGCTGTCTGGATCACAAGTGTTAACTGAAATATACGTACAATTACCAAAGTACATACATTCGTATGAACCAATTCATATCTGTTACTTGTTAATTGTTTGGATAACTCATAGGCCTAGTTACACGTTGAAGGATATATAACTTCTATACCGAAATATTGATGAATTTAAAATTATTATATTCCAAAGTAAACGGTATTTTAGGCTTAGATATATTGAAGGATAAAACGTTAATTCCTACATATCGCAAAGTGTTATATTGGAAATTGAGATAACATTGTTACCGTCACAGTCTATCTCGTCTTCTCCATAATCACAGTCATAGTAACCATCACAGACTGAGTAGTCTGAAATACAGGTCCCGTCGTAACAATCAAAGCTGTCTGGATCACAAGTGCTAACTGAAATATCAAGGAAAAAGAATGAAAATACTATTCGTATGAACCGATGCATGTCCGTTAATTGTTAACTGCTTGGATGGGAGCGTATGATATAACGTATAAACATAAATATTGGACATCTTGCAAATTTCAGAGTATTTAATATAAATAATATTATTAACATCGCATTCTCCCTTACCTTCTCCAAAGTAACAGTCATAGCGTCCATCACAAACAGACTAATCTGCAGACTAATCTTAAGTGACGTAATTGTTGTACGCCTATAACGACGGAAACAACATGCATTCGCATGAACCAATACATATCTGTTAGTTGTTAACTGCTTGCATGAATCACAGGCCTAGTAACGCAGTGAGGATACAGAACTTTTAAACTTAATATTGCAAATTTCTGGAAGTTGTGATCTTGCTAATTGGATTGTATTTAATGTATGCAACATTTTTACCATCGCATTCTTCCTCATCTTCTCCATTGGCGCAGTCAGAGTATCCATCACAGAACCAGTAACCAGGAATGCAGGTCCCATCGTTACAAAAAAAGTTTTCCGGATCACAAGTGTTGGCTGAAATGTTAACACACGACGCAAAGTGACCTAATTGCATATCAGTATTTAACGGAAGTTGGCGAACAGAATAACTTTGAACAGGGCATATCAGTTAACATAATGTGTGTTTTGAATGATGTGTAGACCTCAGTGAAATATATAATTTTTATACATAACTTCACAACTTGGAAAACTGGCATATTGGCAGTTGGAGAGTATTTAATATTAGAATCATTGTTACCGTCACATTCTATCTCGTCTTCTCCATAATCACAGTCATAGTAACCATCACAGACTGAGTAGTCTGAAATGCAGGTTCCGTCGTAACAAAAAAAGCTGTCTGGATCACAAGTGTTAACTGAAATATCAACGAATAAAAAATACGTACAATTACCAAAGTACATACATCCGTACAAAATAATTCATATCCTTTACTTGTTAAATCCTTGGATAACTCATAGGCCGAGTAACGTGTGGAAGAATATAACTTTTCTGCCCAAATATTGATGAATTTTAAATTGTTATCTTGCAAAGTGGACGGTATTTAATAATAGTAATAATCAGGTAGTTATGTTTACGACGTTTAAGCGACTACGAATGTGGGAGAAGCCCGCATGGGCTTATGGATCACAACTTGCACGTCTGGTGGCTTCCAATTCATCATTTTAACTCAAATTTAGAATATTTTTTTAAGTGAAGAAAGTCGTTTCAGATGGGAGAACCGTAGATTGCTCTTGGTTGAAAAACCCACCTTACTATGACCCGGCTGGGAATCGAACC
Source organism: Apostichopus leukothele (assembly GCA_010014835.2). Taxonomy (NCBI): domain Eukaryota; kingdom Metazoa; phylum Echinodermata; class Holothuroidea; order Aspidochirotida; family Stichopodidae; genus Apostichopus; species Apostichopus leukothele. The sequence continues at coordinate 4,610 of JAAAKB020292847.1, forward strand.
CCCGTACCTCCAGATTGTTATACCTCATTGTTTCAAATAGCACCGCCTTTATCCAATCGGCCACAGCACCGGTTATGATTATTTATAGTGAATGGATATAGGATTGTATATTTTTGAATGATATAACTTTAATTCCTAAATATTGCAGATTTTGATGTTTTTATAAACATTGTTACCGTCACATTCTATCTCGTCTTCTCCATTATCACAGTCATAGTAACCATCACAGACTGAGTAGTCTGGAATGCAGGTTCCGTCGTAACAAGAAAAGCTGTCTGGATCACAAGTGCTAACTGAAATTAAGAGAAAACATATGTTAAATTATCAAAGTACATACATTCGTATGAACCAATTAATATCCGTTAGTCGTTAATTCTTAGGATAACTCATAGGCCGAGTAACGCGGTGAAGAATATATAACTTTTTTGTCAAAATATTGATGAATTTTAAATTGTTATTTTGCAAAGTGGACGGTATTTAGGCTTATATATAGTGAATGATGTAACGTTAACTCATATTTATTGCAAATTTTGATGTTTTATAAACATTGTTACCGTCACATTCTATCTCGTCTTCCCCATAATCACAGTCATAGTAACCATCACAGACTGAATAGTCTGGAATACAGGTCCCGTCGTAACAATAAAAGCTGTCTGGATCACAAGTGCTAACTGAAATATCAAGGAAAAAGAATGAAAATGCTATTCGTAGAAACCGATTCATGTCCGTTAATTGTTAACTGCTTGGTTGAGAGAGCGTATGATATAACGTATAAATCTAACTATTGGGCATCTTGCAAATTTCAGAGCATTTAATATAAATAATATTATTAACATCGCTTTCTCCCTCATCTTCTCCAAGATAACAGTCATATCCTTACTAAGTTCAAGATCAGCACATGTTATGTGTGGCGTTCTACAACAACCCCACAGTTTAAATGACCTTAATTGTGGTAGACCTATAGTGATATCATCAACAAATATTGCATATATGATTTAGGTCCCTAGCCTATGCCAGTTTTACTAGCATTGAAGGTACATTTCCCTCAAATTCAAATGTGAATACGGGGGCGTATATATCCTTCTGAGGGCTAACTTTTTTATAGGTGGGGAGAGGGGTAGGGGGGATATTTTCGTTATTCATTCTTTTTCACTCAACGAGATCGACACCATTAAAGACGTTTCCATGTTTGACGTTGTTTTCTACTTTCGTGCATATCATTACAAAGTCAGCAATCTGGCATGCAATAATTTAATCAGGTTACTCTTCAAATGCATAGGGTCTTTCGAATTAAGCGATTGTCAGTAGTTAGTTATATTACCTTGATATCAATGTATACTCGCTATTGGATACAAACTTGCCAGAATAAAAATCTTACGATAAAATATAACCCTCTGATAAATTTCACATGGTATCGAATTATGAAAGCGAAAATCTCGAAGCTACAAAAATCCATCCAGAGGTAAAGGTCAATTATATATATGTGCCTGTAGCAAAAATAAGTTTTGTTGTAAATTCATAAGCTTTCACAACCTAACACCCAACGAAGCATATGTTATTCATAGGAAATTGTCTGGTTTGTGAAGGATAAATGCGAAGGACATTTAAAAATAAGCTGTGCCTAAGACGTGAATCTATGTTTTGGAAATCAGAAAAGGGTATGAAAAACGTGAATTGAAGTGGCTGGTTACCTCGCTCATGCATAAGTGAGCATCGTTACGCTGTACGGAAATAGTCGGTACACCGTCTACATGTTATTACAACTTGGGGAGCAGTTTATTTAAAATACCATTTTTACCATCGCAGTCTTCCTCATCTTCTCCATTGGCGCAGTCAGAGTATCCATCACAGAACCAGTAACCATAAATGCAGGTTCCATCGTTACAAACAAATTCGTCCGGATCACAAGTGTTGGCTGAAATGTTAACACACGACGCAAAGTTACATAATTACATGGCAGTATTTAACGGAAGATGTCAAACAGTATAACTTCAAACAGTGCATATCAGTTAACTGAATGGGTATGTTTGAATGACGTGAAACAACTTGCATTCGCATGCACCAATACATATCCGTTACTTGTTAACTGCTTGGAGGTCTCACAGGCTTAGTAACGCAGTGAAGGATATATAGTCTTTAAACTTCTGGAAATTGTTATCTTGTTAATTGGATGGTATTTAATGTATGCATGCAACATTTTTACCATTGCATTCTTCCTCATCTTCTCCACTGTCGCAATCAGAGTATCCATCACAGAACCAGGAACCAGGAATGCAGGTCCCATCGTTACAAAAAAAGTTGTCCGGATCACAAGTGTTGGCTGAAATGTTAACACACGATGCAAAGTTACCTAATAACATGGCAGTATTTAACGGAAGATGTCGAACAGTATAACTTTGAACAGGGCATATCAGTTTAACATATTGGATCACAAGTGGTAGCTGAAAGATATATTAATGTGGAAGCAATTATAGTCTGCATCTGCAATGTGTTATAATGGATCTCAACATAAACTTTTTTAAACAGAACTTAAACATTTAGGAGTCGCAGATCTCATGCGAAAGTTTGGGTATATAGGCACGAATAAACATTAGTTCAAGCAATGTATCTTCTAATGTACTTTTTCGTGGGTACAGTACCTTCAACTATTTTATCGTTTGGCATACATATAGAAGTAAATTGAACAGTATTTTTTGATAGATTTAAATTCTAGCAACTATTTTTGGATAGATTTAAATTCTAGCAACTATGTTAAACAATCCATTCTAGCTACCGGAATATCCTTGACTAGAAAATTGAAATAAGTTGAGCACACATTTTAGGTCATTAGGTACAAGTACAAGTTATCCCTTTACCTTCTGTGATCACGCGACCTTTAGCATTTTACATTAAATAACGCAATGAAGATATGTAGTCTTGTTTTTCCTTCATGTGTTTGAAGTTTATCGGCCACATTGATAATTTGGTACTTTTCTAATGACCAATATGCTCTTTTTTATATTTGATCTGTAAACTTATGACGTCATTAATCATAAATGCACGACAAACCATCCTCAGGCACACACCCATCAAGTTTGAAGTCAATCGGCCTCATAGTCTTGTTCGGAAACGCTTTCTTTGCACAAATTTGGCAGAGCCTGACCTTGATCACGGCAATTTAGATTACTAAATGCGCTATAAACAAATAATTTGTGACAATCTACTAGTGCTTGAAGGATTGGGCCATGTTATAGAATTGGTTTAAGTGTAATAGCCAAAATGCGGCTTTTGGTTGCTTTGACCTGTGTCACTATGACATCATCAGTCATTTCATGCCCAGTTACATACCCACCAAGCTTGAAGTCGATCGCCCAAAACACTTTTTCGTACACATTTAACCATGTTTGTTAATCTTTGATCACGTGACCTTTAGCGCTTTACATTAAGTATTGCACCGCAGAGTATAGTTTTAGCCCTATATTATTCACTTTTACTAAGAAGTTAAATAGGGTATACTATAATCGATATTTACCGACTATACTGCTTTTTGAAGCACAAACACTGAACAACTAAAAACGAAAACACACATCCACAACTTTAGAAAGGAATTAGTAAATATGGATGTTATGTGGGTACTTCATTAAACCATTCAATGAACGGTATTTTAAGCGACGTAATTTACCTAACACAGCTACGGAATGTCATCTTTTCACAATGTTAGAAAAATATCGGTGTATCAGGAAAAGTTTCAGAATGTTAACAGTAGCATGCCAATATTGAAATCAATATTTTCTGTTTCAATATCAGCTTTTCAGAAATAACATCGATATGTTAAAACTCTACATCATGTTTTACATCATATAAATGATGACGCAATCGCGCATCATTGAAATGTCTTGTGAATATTCATATATTTTAACATATGTTACCTTCTCCATGTGACAAAATCAAGATTTAAATCATTATTTTAGTTACATGCATGATAACAGGATTCTACGTGATTATTATGTCTTGTTAACAAGTGATATTTATAATTCATTATTTAAGTTTGCAAACAAAAAGAACAGCGTAAACGAATAAATTGGACTTTCTGGTAGCTCCGCGACATCACACTTTGACAACCCCATGAATGGATTTTGAGCTATGAAATCTTAAAAGCCCCACAAATATTTTTCTATCTACTTGGGAGGAGTTTTATGTTTGTGTATGTTGGTAAGGTGGGGGGGGGGGGGTATGGGGGGGGGGAAAATTGACCTCACGCATGTAAATACGCCTCACAATGCCATCAATACGAAGAACAGACCCGTTACCGAATTCGCACCGAAATCCTTCGAATCCCGTTGGACAAAGGCAAGCAATAGTGTAGACCTGGCTTGTACAAGTTCCACCATTGAAACAGATATCTTCGATTATAGCACATAGGTTCACTGAAGCGAAAGAAAGGTTAAATACATTAATGGCATTTATTCTTGTTGCTATAATCGTATCCGGATCCTAGCCTAGAAATGTTAGTTTGTCTGATTATAATTACCTTTGTTATCCACATGGGTGGTACAAGCCACAACATATTCTTTCACTTATATAGGTTTCTTGGTTATTATGGTATGTTGTTTAATTGCAGTTGTGTGTGATCGAAATACTGACAATATGAAAGGATTCGTCGACGCTCTTGAGAAAAATTTACACATAGTCTCCATTTCTTCACATGTATCTAACAAGGTAATAAGTTGTACTGAGAATATAAAGTCGGGCATGTTATCCAATAAACACCAATTACTACCAATTCTATGCAGGCATAAATAAAAGATATGATACAATTCAATTGAACATATATCAAAATATGCATTATTTAAGGTACTAGCTTGTGAACCTGAAGTGAATATACACTGCCAAGCATTGCGTTTTTGACATTTTCGCAACTATATATGATATTTTCATAACAAACAACTGTATCTCGACCCCCCCCCTCCACCCGGAAGGAGCAGATCACCCATGCCATGGCAGACAATGCACCTGACCTGAGCCCACCTAGGTTCCTTTCCAGTTCCCTCACTGCACAAGAGTGTGCACCTCAAGAATTGAACATTTCAGTTGCATATTCGTGCCCATCAACATATGGCTACACAATGTTTGGCGTCATATCACCGGATACAATGTTTAACCGACGATATCACTGAACCTAATCAAAGTGCCATCATTAGAAGAAACAATTAGCAAAAGACTGTTGTAAACTGTATTATTTACGGATATAAATGTTGAGATAATATAACTGATTTTACCTTGTCCATAGGTTCCATGGATAACAGCTAACACTACGGCCATCTTGAATATCAAAGCCATTTCCGTGTCGGTTACGTGTCCGTGCTTATAGCGTTTACTGAAGGAGTGCTTATATCGTAGTCCTAAGCTATAAAGTGTTGTTTATAATGGAAGTCAAACGTTTCAATCAAAGTGTCTAATGTATATGAATTCAACAGGACGCGTTTCGATTAATAAAGGTACTTTATTCAATGAACAGGATATCCCGTGTATGTATCAATCGTTCCATTTAGTTTGTAAAGATGTTTGTCTGGGAGGGTGTTCCAGTGCAAACAATAAAGCACCAACATTGAATCAAAACCAACCATCCGTGCTATTTCACCCATATTCTTTACCTTAGGCCTAAGTCAGATCTACCTCCATGCAATGTCTTACATGATAGGTTGCAATATGGGCTTTTGAATTAAACAATGGAAAATAAATCTTTTGTGCAATTTCGTAGAAGTGTCAAAGAGCTTTGCAATAATATTGACATACCTATAGTAAGCCCGGCCAGCCGACTCAACTTTTATAAAATGAGGTTAACGTTAACAATGCAGGGTAAGGACTCATGTGTGTAAGGAGTGTTAGCTCAGTGGTTAACGCCGGTGCCTTTCAATCATAAGGTCCCGAGTTCGAGTCACACCAAGATTAATGAGTGTCGTCCAGTTACAGAGTTGTTGACAATTGTCGATTCGTAATCATGGACGTTAAAATATGAATCTAAGAGACTGACTTCATTCAGCTTGCGGCTTCGGTAAGCCAATGATGGTTACTTCGCGAGCTCCCGCTTGCAGGAGGATCTTATATACATATACATACATATGTCACTATAGCCATTAGTCCTTAATTTTAAATATTGAATGTATAATATATCCTCTGATCTAAACAGTTTGTTCCTCTCGGCCAGGTACAAAACAGGCGAAACAGTACGTTGGCCTAGAAGACTTGCCTGGAATTATTTATGGTCATCATTACACCTGGTGAAGGCTAAGTGGTAACATAAATAAGCTGCTTTAAATGAGGGTTCCTGTTCACCTATTCGCTGTGCTGTGTTACATCACACTCAGTAAGATCACCAACATCAATGCTTAACCACGTAGCCTCATTTGCTACCGGCTCAGTGATTCAACAGGCGACTCTGCTGCCTTGAAAGGAACGGAACATTTTGGCGTTTCGAACGAAACCTACAATTTTCGCAATTGGTGTAAATTCGACAAGAGTGGAAGGGTGGATGGGTGGGGGAGGGATATGCGTCAGGAGATATGCATCCCTGGGACACAGGGGAGTATCAGAGAGAGAGAGAGAGACTGCTTTCTTTCTATTTTCTGTGTTAAAATTCTACAAACTAATCATGCAAACTTAATAATTAATTCTAATGCAAACATTTCCTTCCATGGATTCTACAACACACTTTAAATGCTACCAACATTGTACTAGCGGCTGTTATTTCTGGTGGTGCCCTTGATGGCTTCAAAGTACTGATTGGGAAAGTGAATATGACTTTAAAGGCTACCAATAATGAACAATCGGCTGTTAATTCCACATTATGCTGTCCTAGTTCGATCAATTTTGTAAGTTGTTTTTGAGTACCAGACACAGTTGTAGTGATCTTTCAAACTTATTATAAGTGTTGAATTAGCAAGTACAAGGAAACGTGTTAAATATTTATTCTTTAAGATAAGTATTACATTGTCTGCCACCGGAATATCCATTCAATGTACGTTAGCTTGATATGAATAAAACATACGCAAACGACGTTAGAATCACTTCAAAGTGTTAACTTCTATTCAAATTGAGACATATAAGTCGAAACCTTTCATAAAAAACACCTTATCTTCAGAGAAGATGTACCTGGAGACCAGCCTTCTTTGTATGTTACTTCTCTATAAAAAAGATTGCAGTTGTGAGTAGTCTTAAATATTCATGACAATGGTAACTTCAGCCCGACTGTTATATAAAAGGTAGCATAGGTTAGGCATTTGACACAAATATATGTAGTAGATATAAGCTAAGTATTGACATTTACTTTGAAAACTAATAGAACTTCTCAGAAGGTCTAATGATCTAGCGTAATATCGATATCAACCGCAACATTTGTTAGGATATTTGACATTATGTTAACATTGCTTATAAAATAACCGATACTACTTTTTCACTTTTACTCGAATCACATGTACCCTTATCACTTTAACCGTATAGCCTTTCCAATTGTTGACATGCTGATCCAGAACCTGTAACTCAAATTACGTTTCTAAGGATTGATTTCATGTCATTGATGTTGGAATGACTTTTTAGGTATAAACTGGAAACCGTTCAGTTTTGTTACTCCTGTCAAGAATGAATAAAGAACATGTACATAAAACAGTCAGAGGGGAATCTCAAAATAACGTGACAATTCAAGTTTTCTCCTCTCCTTAAATTCACTCTAAACTTAATGTTGGAAAATGAAAACGAAAATGCGAACAAGACGATAAAATGGGAAACAAAATGACTACACTTGGCAGGAATTAAGCTGCGAAAAAAGTTGAGCAGAGACGTAATCACGTATTTTTCTAGGAGGCTACAGCTCCCACTTTAGAATCAAGTGGGGCTCAGCCCTACTCTCAGCTCAGCCATACTCTCATATACAGACACAAATATTACCAAAACAATTACCAATGTACGGTATAACCTAACCAATTGAGCATTCCTCAACATTATTTCAAAGTGGCACAATTAGTACTATTTTGATAATTAAGCATCCTCCATGATATCATAATATGGAGGGGAACCACCTCCGACATAACTTATTGGCCTTTTATAACAAAACGTTGTTGCGTCACTGCAATTCTAAGCTCTGGTACTTTTGCGCGAAAGCAGTAAAGTAAAAAGAAAAAGAATAAAATTCGAAAGAATGATAAACAATATTGCACCAGCTAAATAATGGGGTCGATAATATATTTTGTTTATTGAAAACTGTGATTCTTAGGTCTGTCTAATATTAGATTATAATATTACGTAAATTAAACAAAAGGGTGCATCCAGGAAGAAATGTTAGCAGCATATAAAGTAATTTTCGAAATAAAAAGAATATCAACTATGGCGGTATTTGAAACAACTGGTAAGAATGTACGGGGTATATAATTACTAGAGCCATTAGCAATTTCATTATCTTACTTAGATGCCTTCAAATTATATCAGTCATTACATTACAATAATAACGTATGTTTTTCTTAAAAGCATTATTCTTAGCCTCTGTGTGCATTTAGACGAAATGTTTCTGCTTAGTGTATGTACATGCCAAAATATTCGTAGAATGTATAGCGCAATTTTTAATGTTATCATTTCCTTATAAACAATTGATTTTATCTAAGGTGTAAGATACTACATATTTCACACTTTTATTACAACATTAACTGTTAACAATTCAAGACTTCAAATCATCAAATAACTTTGAACTAGGTAGATTGAACCTAACATTATATATTTTGGAAGTGATTCTGATTGAACGATAAACAATGATATCTTCCGTCATGAATATTTTTGAATTTGCAGTACATAGTACCAATGCTTCATTTCTGTTCATTGCTGTTCTCTTCAAGACAAACTAATTTTATACAACAATGATCATAAAGAATTAGAAATACCTAGACATCTTGCAGAAATATGTGTAAGAAAATCGCTTCTTTTTGGCGGAAACAGTCTGACACTTATTACGAGTATCGAAAATGTATCTCATTATCATGACGTC
>JAAAKB020292956.1:0-16606 GCA_010014835.2 Apostichopus leukothele
TACTTAAAGTACTAATACTAAATTTATGTCGCATCATGTTACAAAATGTTTAAAAATAACAGCTCGGGAGTAGTTCCACGTCACTTGCAGATAAGACGATAACATTACCTCAAATTAACGTTTAGTTATGATCACATACAGTAGCTCTTGTTATGTGATAGCTTTATGACTCCATAAAACTCTCGTTTCCACAAGATATTTTACAATGCACGTTGTGTTGTATCACGAATGAGTGAATGTAAAGCTAAGTGTTTCAATTGAATTTCAATAACATCAACAAGTATATTTGACTGAATGACACGTATACTTCATCCGGAAGGCACCAAAAAAGCAAATTGGCTAGAACGATCGTTGTATAGCAAAACATATTGCATTTTTGTTATAAAAAAAAATGGGTAACTAGGAAAACACACTGGAATTGACTTTGTCCACAATGGATGACAATCTCGAGTCCTCTTAGATATAATAACACGGTTCATCTCCAGATTTCATACACGTCAATGCACATTTGTACATTGAGAGAATAGCTATTTCATATGTTTGAGTGTTCCAATATAAGTTAAGAACTTTCATTGTACCAACCCTAAACAAATGACCAAACAATCGCTCCAAATAACAATTCTCTACCATAAAAGCTTGTTGAAGATAATATAATTTGGTTTAACAAAAAAATATGAAACGAAAATAAAATTTTGAAATAGTATAATATTGTGAGGTATATCTGTGATTTTGGATTAAATTTCACACATAAATTAAATGACTTTTACTACATTTGATTACGCTTATTCAGAATTTAACAAAATATCGTAGTTACTTATAATGGTCTTTACTCACGAGCTTCTCCATCATTCCAGACAAAATAGTTAGTGAAGAGGAAGTCAAAAGGAAAATATTATCTTCGGCTGATTAAAGAGGAACATATTGTAAGCAGCTTAGTGAAATTTGCATTTAATTCAAATGAGTCGGTTTTGAAATCATAACATTTGCAATGTTTGACATGTTTTGTAACAAACGTAAACTTGAGGCAAACAGCCGTGATGTCACAGTGAAAATTGTTTTATGTTAAACTGTAAAAACTGCACTTGCTATCAATGTGCAATTATAACATCACACTTGTTTGCTTCACATTCAGTAATGGTACAAACTGTGATAATTCAGCTATCAATATCTCAAATACGCAATATAGGAATTGCACGCAAATATCACAAGGAAGCCATGTGTATGCTCCTTACTGCATTATTGTCTCACATAGATTTTTCTCTGGATTATCCTATATTAAACAATTGTTCACATGAATTTTTTTGTACATACGTTAAGAAATGTTCGAAATCTAGAAGATGACTGGAGAATGGAGATTAACCTTTACCTTACAAAACAAACTTGAATGATTTTTCATATGATCAGAAACTTAAAGAAACGAAATGGGACATTATTCTTTCTAATATTTGCTCGTTACACATGGAGACTTATTTTGTAACGTCATTTATTTAAAATTGCAATGACTTTACGAAGAAACGTCATAGAGTAATGGCAAACGAATGAGAAGCAATTCATAACAATCTAGAGTGATGTAATAATTTACAGGTACATCTACTACTCTACCAGTTAATGTGAACACACTTGAAGTACAATATGTAAACCGGTAAAGGTCGGTGGATGCGTGAAATCACAAATGTTAACATTAAAGCAGCAGTTTAACAATCATTATTGGAAAAGTTACTGAAGAAATCGAAGAAATGTTTCTACAAAACAATACAAAATTGGAAAAGTATTGATGAAAATTAGACGCACGTTTTGCGTCTTTTGTATTTCAGCATTACTGTTGTATATACTTTGTTTCTTTTATCTTAATATGTTGAGGTGGAGATGGGCTTTATGCATGTCTATCGGAGGAATCATTGGAAAATCCTACTTGATTCTTCGGAAAGTTGCAAATAGCAACCCTGAAACCCTTTCGAAACTGTTTATATTTAAAAGCATAAATAAACGGATTGATCACCGAGTTAGAGAATGCCATCAGACGAAATAGTTTATAGAGTGTGTGGCTCGTAGGCACAATTGGTTTCTTGAGGTTTTCAAAAAAGTATGATACTTGATTCGGTGTCCAAAGAACGGTAAATGCGATGACCACAATAATCAGTACTTGAACAACTTTCTTGCGGGCTTTACTCATAGAATCAGCTTGGACTTGGGTTTGCGATTGGTCTCCTGAGTTGGTTTCTTTTTTTAAGTTGTGAAATATGAGATAGTATGCAAAGATCATAATAACGAGGGGTAAGAAATAAGAAATGAGGAACACAAACACACCAACGAATATACCAAGCTCTTCGCTGCTGAAACCGTATCCACAACTGTGAGATTCTGGTAAGTATGGATTGATGAAAAATGCGAAAGCCTCTTGTAGGTTTGGTATAGCCCAGGTCATAAAGATCATAATTTGGACTTTTCTCAGATTAAAATAAAGCGGATAGTGCAACGGATAAACAATGGCGAAAAACCGTTCAAATGTAACACAGACGAGGTTGAATACGGAAGCCGTGACACTAACCCAAAAGAAATGACGGCTGCTGTAGAATCTGCAATAGATCTCAGCGGCAACTCGACCATACGGCGGTTGACGAATCAGCTGTGCCTCTAAGGGAAACACATTCACAACGAGAAAGAAAGAAGCGGATAAATCCGCCACGGCCAAGCTCAGAATCAAATAGTTTGTTAAGTTGTGTAAGAATCTAGCTCTGAAGATGATAATGCACACGAGGGTGTTACCAATGACCCCTACCACTCCAAGAATAACCATTAATACCACCACCCATAGATCCTCTGCGGCATAAACCTCCGCAGTCGAAGCCTCAGTGGTAGCATCATAGTCTGTTGTCAACACCGTTGCCATGATGAAGTTAGACCCTCATCTCTGATTAATCAACCATTTCTATGAACATTTTCTTCATTGTACTGAAACGAAAAAGAAAAAAAAACAGAAACTTGTGTGATATATTTCAACGTTTGGATTTGAATGCTTTAAAATAATTAAATGAACATATGCCAAACACCAGGACGAATCACGGACCGGCAAGAATCAGAAATTAAAGCTTCCAATGCAATCACGGTCAGCATCAGCTGAGAGCGTAATTACTTATAAAACAAAACTGGACATGACTGACGTTTCGAAAAGAAAAAGGTAAGCTACGTGATTTGTTTGTGATGCGGAATTGAGAAATTACAATGAAGCCGTGACTCGGACATAAAAACCTCTTGGCATTTAATAAATCAAATTGACAGGCAATAATTTGACGGTTACTTGGATTAGTTCACACAAACAAAATTCCACGTTATATAATACATTTACAAGTTTCTTTCCGATAGATGGGAATATGAGCATATGACAATGAGATAGGACTGAAGAGGTAAGAAATGGATATGTGACAAATAAGTAAGAATACGTTAGACATGCACTGCGAAAAGGATGACCAATAATTCCATGAAGGCTATTGAACTTAATTAATTCTCTTCATAATTAGCAGAAGGACGGGAAACAATTGTCTATAGTCAAATATATTGTGTGAGTAAATAAAACTTAATTAGACTTCGTATATTTCGTATATCATCATGTGCACTACAACGAAATTTACATCTTTGTGTCCGAAAGACGCGGTACCGAACTCTAACCCAATTAGTTCGATACAACCGTTATTGTGCTAATGGTTACAAGAATATTAACTTGTGATAAATGTTATAACTTTTATACAGCCTAAACGTATCGCCTTCACGGTTTTGTTAAATCCAATTACTCTCCTTGTAAATGACGTAACAGAGATTCGCATTAGGCCAAAGCATTTTTATGTCTGTAATTACGGTACATTGCTTCATGGATCACATGTACAATGGCGTTCACGAACCGTTCGTGAGTGAGTGAGTGGTTGATGTACGAGGTATAATTCAGTCTTCGCTTCGAGCATAATTGACCTTAAATTAGGATTTTGCAAAATTGTATTCTTTGCACCGAAATCAAACATGTATAACCAATTATTATAATTATCGAACATATAAACTCAGCAACAGAGTCAATTGTATGGATAACATAGTTAAACAAATTGATAATTTGGGAATGTCGAATAGTGACAAGCTTTGTGTTTTCAGTTTTTATGCTTTTGAAGAAATCATTTTGCATATGTTTGCTCCACTTTAGCCATATTGCATGCAACGCAATAAACACTTTGTACCACATAATAGAAACTGTACGATCCCTTTGTCACATGCGTTAAACGTACGAACAAGGATAGCTGTGTAGGCTACATTATACACAATTACAGCGATACTGATCTACATAATAGACAAAAGCACAACGGTCAAGTGTTCGCTACACTGTTTGGAATTTGGCTGTCAAACAACATCGATACAACTAGCACGAAACCTGTGTGCGAAACGCTTACGGAGGTCGTGTGGTATACTAAGACAGACACACTTGCATCGCATGTACATGTTTATATAGAATTTCCCGAAGCTGTGAAATATTCTATCGCGCGTTCAGAACAAACTGTATAGCATCATGTTATTAAAAACAGTCGCGTTTATACTTCTAGCTTTCCTTGTTCAGAGGGTATGGAAACTATCCCTTGGATTTGGAACGAGTAACGTGGGATACATTAACCGACCAGGACCGTGTAGAAACGTCGCTCCGATCGAGACAGGATCAGAGGACATAGCTGTGACATCCAACGGGTTAGCATTCATCTCTTCGGGAATGCAATTATCAGATATGTGTAGTTCAGCTCTCGATGCTCGATTCTCGCAGTTCGTCGGAAGAATATATGCGTTTGACTTTCAAAACTCTAACAAAGATGCTGTTGAGGTTTCTTTGCCCAAAGAGTTACAAGACAACTTCAGTCCTCATGGTATTGACTTGCTAGAGGATTCCGAAACAGGTGAAATTCTGTTATTTGTTGTAAATCATCGGAAGAATGGCGACTTCGTTGAAATTTTATCATACCAACCAGAATCAAGATCTTTGTCAATGGTTCGGTCAGTAACCCACGAATTGTTCACAAGCTTAAATGACGTACTAGCTATAGATCGTAATTCATTTCTTGCCTCGAACGATGCATACTTTAGAAGCTGTTGGCGCATACTAGAGCCTCTTCTAGGGTTACGATGGTGCAATGTTATTTACTTCGACGGAACCGTGGGTCAAAGCATCATAGAAAATGGCCATGATTTCAATAGTCTTGCCTTGTCGAGGAACGGTAAGCAGGTGTACCTTACTCGACCGTCGGAAATGAAAATAGATATATACAACAGAAGCAAGGGAACTGAAACACTGAAATTACATCAAAGCATAAATGTCGGTATTGCAATTGATAATGTGTTTTCCGACCAATCAACTGGTGACCTGTGGCTTGGAAGTCACCCTTCGTTAGCTCTCCTGACTAAGCATTTGTCTGATATAGATCATAGAGCGCCCTCTCAAGTGATTCGAATACAACCACTGGGACCCCAAAACGACCCGTTTAATTCCTACAAACTATTTTCACCCTTTGGTGATGACGGTGAACTGGTTTCTGGAAGTACAAGTGCAGTTCACTTCAAGGACAAGCTATTAGTTGGTACAGTAGCACATAAAGTAGCCTTTTGTGAGGTTTAATCATGTTGTTTTTTTATCATAAGCAAATGATGAAAGCGTATTGACTAAGATATTTTATATTATCAATTTATGTCAAAGAAATGTAGTATGATTACGACATGTAAGTGACCCGTAACTCTTTTTCGCACTACTGCTTTAACGATAGACAGGAATAGGAATAATTTTATCATCTACATATTTTATTAATATATTATACTTTCTTTTTAACTAACTTAAAAAGACGATGTTGAAAAAAGCATGATATGGAAGTAAGACAAACTTATAATTTACAGCAATAAATGGAATATTGAAATGAAAATTAAAACATGTTATCCACAAATTGTAACCATCAGTGTATCATTACTTCATTCAACCCTTTTGGCATTGTTGGACGCAATAACTTGACAATAACTCCTCAGTTATGCATTTGGTTTTCGTTACTTAAATGTTGTTATCGTATCCAGGTAGACTAAATTCAAGGAACAGTATATCTCTGTAATGCTGATGGAAGTACATTATCAATGAAATATGCAAATATGATACTACGATTTTAGCCGATTCGACCGAAACGGCTTATTAGAACTTGGCAACTCGTATACTATGTAAGGAACAACAGACAAACAACAGTTCTACCGTGAAAAACAGGAGGTTGTTGCTGTACCAGATATAGAAAGGTATGAGTAAAAGCATCGTTTGACACTTAAGGCATACTTGTTCGTAACCTGCTTGACTTGTTAGATATTTTGCTTACTCATTTGCTGTCATTGAACTCTTACTGGCTTAACAATACACATTTCGCTCGTATGACTTCGTTACTACAGCAATTCATGTAGGTCTATAGTGATATGCACAGATACGTGGACACAACAACCAGTGTGTAGTTAGCTTATGTTAACAAAGCTACCAGCATACAGTGATTGAGGTCACAAAGGACAGTACTCTCAGAAGTTCAAAATGATTTTGAAAGCCATAGTTATATTGATAGCGTTATTTGCTTTGCAACGTGTTTGGCAATTATCTCCAGGATTTGGAATCCACTCGAAGGGCTACATACATCGACCGGGGCCGTGTAGAAACGTGAAACCAATTCAGACCGGGTCGGAAGACATTACATTGACTGATAATGGTATAGCTTTCATTTCGTCAGGTTTGAGGCTTAATTTATGTAAACAACTGTTCGATAAGAAGATACAAAAATTTACAGGAAGAATCTATAAATTTAACTTCAATGACCCTGGACACGCTGCTGTGGAGGTAGCCTTGCCAAGAGAACTTGAAAAGGATTTCAACCCACATGGTGTAAGCCATTGGCAAGATGCATCATCTCATGAGCTTTGGTTGTTTGTTGTAAACCACCGGAAGGATAACGAGGTCGTGGAGGTGATGAAATACAACCATGAACTCAATTCGTTAAGTTTAGTTCGGTCAGTACAGAGCACTATGTTTACGAGTGTCAATGATATTTTGGCAGTTGGACCCAATTCGTTTTATGCTTCTAATGACGGTTACTTCCATGGTTGTCTGCGGCCTCTTGAGGTCGTTTTAGGGCTGGCTTTAGGAAGCGTGGTATTTTTCGATGGTGTCACAGCATCTCTAGTCGTTCAGCGTCAGAGTGACTTGAATAGTATGGCCTTGTCAAAAGATGGCACACGTTTGTTCCTTACGAAAACATTCGAACAGCAGATAAACATTTATAATATCAGCAAGGAAAACGGAAACCTCATGTTTGATCAAGCTATTGATGTTGGCGTTAGTATTGATAACATATATGCTGATCCAGTCAGTGACGACCTTTGGTTAGGTGCTCAATCTTCGATGTATCTCTTATCTCAACATATGACTAACTTGGACGTCAAAGCGCCCTCGAAGGTTGTCCGCGTACATCCGCTTGGTCTTGAAACTGATCGGTTTGAATCGTACGAACTACATTCTCCGTTCGGTGACGATGGTAGGCTAATATCGGGTTCTTCTAGTGCTGTTTATTATCAAAATAAAATGCTCGTCGGATCAATATCAGATACATTGGTATTTTGTGATATCATTGTGTAGAGCACGTCGTATGATCTATACAAATTTGATAGGCTATAATCAGCTCTCCTAATGGAGGAAGCGTCACTGCCAAGAGAGACTTAAAGAAAGAGAAGAATGTGTCGTTTCAAAGTTGCAGAAAATCTACAGTTTAACCAGTTACAACTGACTGGAATATACAAATAATACAAAACGCCCGTATTTTTTGGGTTTGTGGCAAGATAACTCCACATTATAATCGTCTACTTTAAAGTTATCTTCGTAATTAGTGGTCCTTTCTGTGTAGTGTCGTCGCGCAAGAAAGGATCATTACATGTGATAACTCTTTGTGGAACGCCAAGAAAGACCACAACATACGTTTTCCAAACTTATAATCGTACAACTATTTTACATTATCATCGTATACTTTTACAGTCTTATCGTAAACTTTTGGCGTTCCGTATTTGTAAGCCTCTTTTAATCATCATCAATCCTGAAACAGTTTATGCATTAACGATTTTAAGAACCATTACGTATTAATTAAGTATTATCTGAGGAAGCACCGATGGCATCATTATAAGTATTGTTATCATTCTATTAAATACTCAATTATCAAAAGAATATTTTATGCATATCTTACTGGTATTGTTATTTTATGTAAGTTCTTAGAAAATATAATCTAAATTAATAATCCATATATTACATATGGAAAGGTAGTGACCTTCACACTGACTGGTCACTCTTTAATTACATGATCGCGTGGTGATATGATATCGACTGGATGCTAGCGATTAAATGCATTATTTTACTATGGGCGCCCAGTGTTGATAACTTGTAGTTTTTAAATACATTGACTTTCATGTCGGAGAGAAGATTTGAAATTCATTTATAATGTCCTGATGTTTTTAATGGCGTTCCGGTTAAATTATCTGACCGAAGCATTTGCGGGTAGTATTCATATTATTAATTAAACTATTTAGCTAATAAACTATAAACTATTATCAATAAACTATATGAAAAAAATATTGAATTACCTCAGATAATTTAATTTCAGCATTATTTAATAACGTTGACGTCGTAAGTTAGGTCTTTAATGAAAAACTAAAAAAAAAAAATTAAACCATCAAGTAATTAACATAATAGTTACTTTTCACGATAAAATAATTTAAGCAAAACTACACCTAAGCTAATAAGAGTAGTATACTATGCCATTTTGGCACCCCTTTTGGTGGTGGTTTTGGTGCTGGGAGCGAAAACAAATGTTGGAGCGCCCTCTTCAGGGCCTCTGTTCTCATTATTAATCATATTCGGAAATGCGCCAATATTTTATTGTCAGATTTTGTGATTTTTCTTGCAATATCAGGATAACATGGTGGGAAATTAGTTAAAACTACCTTAACATTAGATTTGTTTAACAAGCTAAATAGATCATCATTATTAAGAATACAATACTACTATTAAAAACATGTTTACAAAGAAGTAATTAATTTTTTTTATAAAAGTAAACAGTTGAATCCTCAAATTATTGATTGTATTACATCTGTTTTTCGAATGTTACTTAGAAAAGGCGACATGTACATGAATTAATAGATTGGTAATTATAGAACAGAATTTCCACATCCAGTTTGCACTCAAAATTCAAAATATGCAGTAGCGTGTAATTTACTTATGAGTTTACTTTGACTATTTTATTTTTGTAGATCCTTCCATTTGACATATTAATATTCTAAGGGTTATTCGATCAGTCGTTTCCTCGTGCAGTTCCAAGCAAATTGTTTTCTCGCAGAATTTCCATCTAAGGCTCTCGTACTTTCGCTGCAGTATTGATTTTGCGAAGTGTTGGCATGTTTAATTTGCCACTCTTGTTTATTTTCCTCTCGTCACCAACTCATATCCCAGGGATAAAAAGTGGTTGATCAGAAATGGACAAAAATAAATGGCAAGATTTAAACAAACTGTGGTATGATTGTTTACTACAGAGGCTGCGGTCTTGCTTTACATATTAAAATCTTTGCTCTTCGGACATCCATCAAATGTAAATGTCTCCTATAAATAACAATTACAGAGGAACTCCTATTCTTCTCGACATCTTTAACTTAATTTGTATAAGTATCAAAAGAAAATTTGCCCTCTTGACAACCGTCAAATGTAAATGTCCTCTAAAAATAGTACAAACAGCAGACAAAATGATACTATTAAATAAAATAAATTTATAAAGCGCACTTTAACTAAGTTATTATTGGAAAAAATTCCCTCAAGTCGTAACAAATTACAGTCGGATGTAGAAACAATATACCTGTAGAGCGTTAGTTGAATGGGAAAATTGCTTGTATTGTGTACAAGTTGCAATATCATGTTCATGCACGCTGCTTTGAGGTGATAAGCTTCATGTACAGAAAATTCCTCCGTTATGTTGTCAATAAATAAAAATACGGTAATTATGATACAAATCTGTTGTTGGCTTAAGCAAAATAAACAAGCCTAAATTAATGTTGTTTATGCTATCCAACATTCTGAAGGAATCTGGAGTGTGTCAATTTTGCAATAGTAATGACTACTCTTTCTGTAGTCGAAACAGAGTTCATATTTTGAACGTCTCAATACACATGTATTGAATGAAATAAAGAGGGGAAAAATCTATTTTGTTAATAAACTCCTTAAAAAACAAATGCTCAATGCGTTATTGTTGTGAAGATTACGAAACCTAGCACTAATACTAATGCTAATTGCAGTCTGGAAAATGTTGAAACACAAGCATGACTGACTATTGGTAGTGTATTGAGAAAGGTCTTTTGAGATGTGGATGCATTAAGTGCAAATGTCTTGAGTGCAATTATTGTCACCATCTCAAGCGAACATTAACCGTAATGAAAGGGGTAAAAAACACACGAAAAGCAAATTAGACAGTGTGACTGGAATCTTATAGATTGCAATTTAATTTGCTTAATAGCCTGCAGAGTTCCATGTCTGATATTCGACGAAAAGGGATGGTCTGAGGCGACTTGATGAACGTGTTAAATCGATCTGTATGAGTATAAAATAAACTCATTAAGTGTGAAATATGATCTCAACTTGGTGACTATATAAGCATATATCAGCTTTCTTTACCAAATGTGTTATTCTCAAAATAATATACAGTACCTTGGAGTAAAATAGACGTTCACTTGATCAGCACATCCTCTGCTGTAGTACCATAAAGAAGTTCGCCAAAACTGATCAATGTTTGCAACATTTTATTGAACATAATCATAATTGAACGTAACATAACGTCTGTCTGCATGTCTACTTTAAAGAGATGAAAAGAGCAACATGTGTTATTTTTTTCTAAGACAACATTTCTTCCCGTTGCTTTCGGTATGTTAAGTCAATGTTTATCAAATTAAAAAGTGATACGAGTTTCGAATTATGTAAATATAATAATGCCTTAATTAACCTAATGGGAACTAACAACTAAACAATTCCTGTTTACTCACATTATCTTTGATTCGCTTGTCGTTGGAATTTCAAACATAATAACTTCATTAAATTAAACATAATGTTTTGCATTGGAATTAAATGAATCTATTTTTATGAAATCATAGTAATTTGTTTCAAAGGACGGTAGAGTCGCATTTCGCAGAAGCCGTTAATCTGAACTGTCCATAACTCGCCGACCTTTTACTCATGTGGCCAGAGTCCAAACCGTGTATATGTATCATGCACGTTTTGCACACAACTGATTTAATGTGTAGGCCAATGTTACGAACGGTCTATGAGAGCGTGCGTTATCCACACAAATAATTACGTTACATGAGTTTGGAAGGGTGGAAATTCCATTATAACATAGTCGTCAAAATGAGCTAAAGTGTACCGTATTCGACGCTGAAGTTATCATATAACCTATGCTACAAAACATAGACATAGCAGTGTATCAAAGCAATACCATTTCACTTACAATGTAAAGCGACATTGTCAAGGTACATATTACTGACACTGACGTATACGTCTATAACTGTCTGCGTGTGCAGTGAATCCAACCATATTCAAGAGAGCTTGTGTTGCCCTTGTATGAGTTAGAATTTTTGGTCTATCAACATTATTTCTTCATCCGAAGACAGATGTTTAATATAGTAACATTGCTACATGACAATATATGAACGCCGGGCGTGTTTGATATGTCTGTTTAATATTTTCTATCCAAGGATTTTCGTGCGCGTTGAACTCTAACACCGAACTGCACAATATGTCAAAAGCACATTAACATTAAGCACCTACAAATAATAACCAAGCGAAACAATTGTCAGTGAATTAAATATGTAGTCAATGCTT
Organism: Apostichopus leukothele; assembly: GCA_010014835.2. NCBI lineage: Eukaryota > Metazoa > Echinodermata > Holothuroidea > Aspidochirotida > Stichopodidae > Apostichopus > Apostichopus leukothele. The sequence continues at coordinate 11,933 of JAAAKB020292956.1, forward strand.
TTCGAATTTAAATACGTCTGCTGTGTTGTTTATTGTGTATGTGATCATTTCAATGAATTAATGGTACCTAACATTTTACTGTAGGCCTATATATCGTGAAACTTGTTGAAAATAAAACAAAGTAGTCACTGTACAATAGGTGTTTCAAGGGAATTTTAATGTACATGTTGTAATACAAACAAGTAAGCACAAAGTAATGTATATGTTCAAGTGTACTTAAATGTATGTTTTGTATGAAACAGTGAAAGATTCAGTTTACAGTATATGTATTTTTTTTGGCGATAAACGTTCACTTCGTGTTCGTATTGTTATCGTGTTCGTCTATGGGTAGCAATGTTCATACAACATTTAACATTTTTCAACGTTATCAGTCACATGAATGTGGACGAATAGTAATAAGATCTCATAAAATTATTTTGAAATGGTTTTTTAAGAATTTGTGACGACGACAGATTTCTTCACAAGCGTAAGTTTTAAAGCATTGCTATGGGTAGTCCGCACGTACTGATGTCCAGGACCGTACGCACTGGATGAGGGGGGGGGGCGGTGCATTTTCATTCAATGGAATGTTGTTTGGAAATGTTACTGTTGAGACCCATTTCAGTTTCAGTACCATTAATTTTACTGTCACGATCAAAACGTTAACAGAAACTAAACAGAAAACAGATTCTAAATTCACTGGTAACACACCATTACTCTTTGGAGAAATTGCAGCCTGTGAAATTGCTATTCAACTTCAACAACTGAGATATTGAAAAAGGTTCATTTACCGTCAGATTGGTAGATCCTGTTGTATGTGATATTTACAGCATAGATTTCCACATGTCTTTGATACAGTCATATACGTAAAACCAGTATCGACTATTTGCCAGTGCAGACAAGCATCGTGATATTTCATCGCTGAATTATGAAGTAGACGGTTTTTAATTTTTATGATTAATCTGAGTAGTGGGAGAACCAGAAGGTTATTTAGCAAATTACACGAGATTGGAATATTTCTACGTGCATACTCTTGAATCTATATTTTTTTACTCTATCGAAGATATATCGCGTGTCTAAGTTACTAAGTTTTACTAGTATAATGTTGAGTTAAGCAGTATACGATGGAAATTAATAGTGTCTTTCAAAGTATGTTTTTATGCTTGATCACATGGAACAAGTATATTTTCAAAATCGAAAGTCATAAAAAAAACCTTCAACATTATTTCTTATTATGTAATATGTATAATTTATTTTTAATTTTCGTATCTGCTGTTACTGCAAATTTTATGTAAGCATTGACACACACAAGGAATTATTTATACGTGACTAATACATTCTAAAGCACACATATATAAGTCCTCGGGGGGGTAATTGGCATTGACAGCTGGAAGTATAAGTCAGTGCGTTTCCTAACGATGTTATTTATTTGTGAATGTGCACTTATATGCACAAAACCAACTTTGTGAAGCAACTGGATTGTGGTTTGAATACAATTTTGTTAATTAATAATAAGAATGAATGTTTAGTGTTCGCGAGTGACGAACGTGTCTAAGAAAAAAACATAGCCTAAAGATTAAAGGTTTCAAAACATGGAGAAAAAGAAACAAAAACAGGATGCATTTGCATAGTTAAAATACCGGAGATAAGTGGATGTGCCGGAATTATAATCCTCACTTGTAAGCTAAAGTCTATTGTTAGAAAAAGTCTGCGTCATTACAGGGTTGTAAACAACGAGTATACTTTTTATACAGCTGCCTCAACGAAGTGCTGGTACAACCAGTTTTGAAATACATACTAATACGAAAACTTGCGGCAGATTTGTACAACTTGTTCTGACTCTGAGACATCAATCATATCATTGACTTGGTTTTTACTTACAAAGGAGAGATACAAAGATACAGATAGATCAGTGATATCTTCTAATATCCGGCGATAGTGCAAATCCAATCGCAATATTATCCGTTTTCATTTTTGAGTCAACATCAATTTATGTAAGTGCAGCAAACGTGAACATCGCTAGATACGGGTTGAATGGAAAGCACACGTTCTAATGGCTTCTTAGAAGGTACTTGCTATCCAACCTTAATGAAAATTAAGCAACTTCGTTGTAAACTTACGATCTGTGGTTTGGTGGAATATATAAGAGCTATTTAAACAATATAAAAGTGTTGCAGTAACAATTCAGGCAACAATTTCTTTCTTTGTAGAACTTTGACATGTTTCTTTGCATATACTGCACTTGATATGTTAACTCACTCACCACATTGATAAATTAATACAACTGTCAATCTACAGCTTGTTTTAACTGCAGGGCTTTAGATTTACACATCAGGGAACTGTTCAACGGTATAGTTTGCTTTAAATTTGTTAATTAACTGGTTAGCTTACATGCAGTTAGCTCGATTTACAAGTTTCCCACATATGGGTTTAAATTGGCACTCTCCAATACAGCAACACTTCATATTAGATTTGAATTAAATCAAGCAAATTGTGAACTTTAAAGTGACTGCAATTTTCACCAGTAATTGTATTTGCTTGAGAAAAATAAATTATAAAATGGTTCGCTAGTGTCCTTGTAGTGCAGAGTTAAGCTGAGGGTACTTTTCAATCTTCCGATGGAATGAATTTCTTGCAAGGACACGTTTATACAATAAAATCAGGCAACCTATGAATTTTTTCCAGAAAGAAAACAAATGTAGGTCACTTGTATGTTTTGTTGTAACCTTCCAAAGTTGCCAATGATATAAGTTAAAGGAGTCTTACTTGTAGGGGAATCAAATAATGTAATGTATACAGCAAGAAAAATTGAAGTAGGATGTAAATATTACTTAGGCTAATCTATTAAATATGACATCAATTTAAAGAAAATCTTCCAAATGAAATATTATGCATGCATAGATTACTTACAAACGAATTACCTTACACGGATTACGTCATCGCGAGGTTTTGGGGTTAATGAACTGAATAAACTGCACAAGAGCTCCAAGAATTGAAATATATTATGTACGATGAAACGTAATGTATGCAATTATGTTAAAGAAAAAACTGAATTTTTTTTTTCACATGCACATAACACAAAATTATATTCTGATGGACGTAGGCACAGCAATCTCATGACATCAAAGTAGCGTGGGTTGTCGATAAGTTTACGCGTAACAGCGTTTTGACATGTAACAGTCAAGCAAAATCTGAGAAGAGGTACCGCTATTATAATGATCTATTTCGGGTATGAGATGTTCAATCAGGCAAAGATAATTTTAACGTCAAAATTCTACATATGAATGTTTATGTATCCCACCATCCCGCCATCTTGCGTTATACAAATACAGATTTCTATAGAGCTGACATTATCCTACATGTATAAAATAAACTAAGAATATTACCTGTTAACGTAACTGTTGTCACTGCTGCACAGATAAACAAGTCGACAGCGCTACACAAAACGTTCTGTATAACCGTTGCAATTGGTACTTTTTGTGGTAAGCATTGTTACAAAATTGGAATAACACTTTTAATAGCAACCAGCCAGCTGTAAAAACACAATTTCTTACCTCTTCTACAAAAAACAAAATGCGCAAGTGTTCGCTGTATGGTGCTCATCAATTATCTCCTTCTGAGCGTTAGCTTGAATCTGACAATTTCTACTCATTTCTCTGCATTGATGGAAACTTGAGAACTAATCTAAATGCCGAGAAGGAATAATTGTTCCTTCGAGAACTGCAAGAAGAATGATATAAGTCGTAATTATCGAGAACTGCAAGAAAAAAATACATGTCGTGATAACAGTTAACAGTTGGTCTGTAACAGAAACCGCAATATCAGTAAGTCAACGCGCTGCGGGAACAGTGTTTTCATGGCAATCTCGTTTCACTCTGGTGTTACTAATAATGAAAGTAAAACCTTATTTTCCAAAAATAACTCTCGAAAATGAAACACCTGGCTCGTATGAACTTAGAAATATCACATTGTCACAGAATTTCCAGTAAATATAAAACTCTACACGTAGTTGAGTTCTTATCGTGTTCTATATGTAAATGTGATGCGAATGCAGCTGTCATTAATGAGAAAAGTCCTATACATAATGTATCAATAAGGTTGGCCTTAAATACAGCATATGTGGCTGTAAAACATCAACGTTATATCATAGCAATGAAATGGGCAGGGGAACAGTGGTTTAGTTAAGTCTATGTAGTCAATATATAGTCAATATGTAGCATTCCTTCAAGTAAATGCATGTCATTGGTACAACATCTAGTGACTGTCACGCGCACGGGGATATATGAGACGTATAGACGAGTAATGAGTTGAGTCTAACTGAGGGTACGTTTACTCTCCGTTTATTGCATTCAGTCTTACCTGTGCGTCCGTTTCAAACACCCGCCTTCCCCTCTCTCTCTCTTCTTCTGTTATACACGTAAACGGCACACACAAAAGACATACCAAAGAATCAAAGGAGACGTTTAAAGCGTTCATTAGATACAAAGGCAAGCATACTGATTGCATACAAGAGTTACACGCCATGGATAGCTGTAGATCAGGGTTGTCCAACCTACGGCCCGCGGGCCACAGTCCGGCCCGCCACAGGTTTGCGTCCGGCCCGCCAGAGATGCTCTAAGGTGCGAAATTTTAGTGAGCAGATTTATTGATAACAATTTGAAGCTATATAATCAATCATTCGAACCTTCTGGGTCC
>JAAAKB020293064.1:0-16606 GCA_010014835.2 Apostichopus leukothele
GTCACGGCTGAGAGATATATATATATATATATATATATATATGATAAAAAACCGATTCGCTATACCTTACAGCTGATGTTAATGGTTTATAACATGCACAAAGTATTTTTCATTTAATTCTCTGCATATTTCGATCGACGAACCTACAATCATAGTTACCAATCGTGCACGATAACATGGTAAGAGATAAGATATTATAATGATATTTCATGATAGTTGCAAACATGAATGTTTCTATTATTATTCCCCGTTTCTCGTTCCCTACTCTGTACACTCATCGATCATCACATTAGCGTGGTTAATCAGGCCTCAACCTACATACAGTAATCGCAAGAACGAACTTTTGTTCCCGACGCAAGCAGAGTAAATACAACCGACACACGCCCGTATGAACCGCTTACAAGCTACCACCACGTAAACTCTAATCAGACGCTAGTTTATATGATAATATTTTGTTTTTATATCACTGTAAAACAAATTCCATGCATTTTATATTCTCTCAAAAATGTTTGTTGTAGGCTCATTCTTTGTCGTGTCTAAAGTAGTAGCCTATTGTGCAGCTGCAAATGTTACAATATGTTACAGCATCATTAATGCTACAATAAATATCTTTACTATACGTGAGCGACATTATCCTAATCCATGTACCACTACCACTCTCAATGTGACCGCACAACGAATTCATATCCAGTATCACTACCGGTACCAGGGCTAACTCGGCTCTCGGAATGTCTGATTGGATTAGGGCCTACTGATCTGTTACTCGGTCTCTATACGTATGAATTAGTGTCGAATTAATGAATATCATAAAAACAGTTATATTCCTTAACATATGCCATTTAAATTAGCCTACAGCCATGTTTGGCGGCCAGTGGTCCTAGACTATCTTGACAGAAATAAACAAACATGTTACAAGTACTAGCCTAACCATCCAGAATTGATGTACATAATGTGCAGTACTATAACTAAACTTACCTTGAGAGCATGCAAGATTGTTTTAGTAGGACTATAGCCTAAAGCGGTGATAAACGTATAGGCCTAGGCCTAGACTTGACATATCCTAACTGCGTATGTCCAAATAAAAGCTCCGTTTTCAACACAGTCAAAACAACGTTATGTTGCAATGGCCGATGCGCCTGTATTGACGCGGCAGGTTGAATGGCTGACATACCAATAACTGCGTACATTATTGTAGTAGTGTTAATGCGTCAATTGAACAGGTGTTATATATAAGCTGTGCATAGTGTACTGAGCGGTGAATAGGTTATCGTAACTCGCCCGAGTTTACCTTTTGAGAACAAAATATTTGTTAATAATGTAATAGGCCTACTACATTAAGATAATCATTGAAAAACGTAACCTACGAATGTTGCTGACAGGAAGTAACATCTACTAAAGGGCGGACACTGCTTTTGGCGGTGACCTTCGTTCATATTAATACTTTGTGAAGTTATTAAGGTCGCCATGTTAGTAAAAATTAGAATGTGTGATTAGCACTGACGTTCGAAGGTTGATATGGTCTTAATGAACGTGCTTGGCAACTGTCTTTCAGATATGGCATTGCCAAACTTGACCAGTTTGTGAGGAAACTCACAATAAATGTTAATTTATGTTTAATCATGACCTTAACCACTGAGAAGGATGACGTGTTTAACAATGGCAAGAAAAGGGTGGTAATAAACACTTTCTTCTGTTCGCGGTAACATACTACCGAGACAGGGACAGATGACTGTTGAAGGGTACTGTACACTATTATTGGCTGGGGTGCAGACTTGTCATGGAGATTAGCATTGGCCTTTTTAAGTATAATTTAGTATAATACCTCTCTGCTCAGACAATTTTTGGATTTCTTACTTGCCTCACTAAGGAAATAGATATCGCACCTGTGAAATAATGTGCAACTATTTGTTGATTCAAAAATTCAAGCTCAATCTACTGCCCAAGTTTTTCTTCTTTTGTAATAATGAAAACCTTCCTAGAGCCCAACGGTGCAATGACCTTGCAAGAAATACTGAAAGTCCCTAATCGCTATTCTTCGTGCAAATAAAACTCTTATAAAACCAATCTCAAAGACAATGCGCCTCATTTTATGAGGGTTCCTGGCCCCATCTAGCTACAACATGAAATGTTCACGAAATCCAACCCGGGTCATCTCTAAAAGGTGGCAGTGGGATAAAAACTATTGCTCTAACGCCCAGAGCAGAACCACCGCGTAATCGATACTACAGATTTGTAGATCTGGAGAGGAACATTAAATTGGGTTTAAACATAATTATATTCATGTTGTTTATTATGCCTCGAGTTCTTATGCATGACCGCGAACCTCCTAGGCGTGACCAGAATGTACGTCGTACTTGCCCTCAGAGTTGTTTCCAACTTATTCGCATGCTATCACGATCATATTTAATAGGGTGGATGACATCGGTCGTTCCGATGGGATTTGAGCTGATTTAGATCGATCGCGAGGACTCCAGCTGGTCGCGAGCAAACGAGACACCTGTCTTATGTACTCAGCACGTACTTTCATCGTGCCATTAGGGGGCCGTCTGATTTTGTTTCCACAGTGTCATTGTACTTTAAGGTGGCTTTAGTAACTTCGTAGGTCTTCATAGGTCCCGATATTTTGATTTTTATCAGGTGCAATATACCTGTGCAGGAAAAGTAACAACACCAAAAGCTAGAAAGATCACACACACACTCACACACACATACAAACAGGCTTCATGGATAATTTGTACAAATCGATGAAATTTCCTGAACATTCAAGGCTTAGATTTGCAGCGATTGGAGGGTGGAACAATTTCAGTCGCATAGCATCAACGAGTAACACCGTTAACACGCTTACAGGCTCAATGTATGGGTATAGACTGGGGTTGAGAGTGGATCAATTTGGTTGGTGTTCTTACTAAGGCTCTATTTGAGTGACCTATCTTAAAACATTTCAATCTTTGATCATTTGTATGCAGTATCTGTTCCCTTTCGAAGGGGACTCGCGATACTTTACTTAACCAGGTTCCATGTTGAGTACCGTCCTGATTTAATCAAGGTCATTTGCGTTATATTCGCTTTTTCAATGGGGCTAGTGATACTCACTTGATGTTATACCGTCAATGATCATATGATTGCATGCTCAATGTAAGGTATAAGGGGGACTAAGGGATACTTGGATTTCTTGTATACGCTTAGTTCTCTTTAAAAAGGGTCGACCGGGGTTAGAAACGTACCAGTAGTACAGCGGGTCCCTTCCTAGAACATGACAATCACTGAAATGTCATAGACCTTAACATTTCTCTTGTGAACTGCTGCTTCTTCCGTGTTGCCGCATTTTTCTCACCATTTCCGCTATGCAAACTTCATCTGGAAGACATAGCATCTTGCAAACATTCAACTGTCGAAGGAATGAATGTCATTACCCTGCCCTTCCAGTCACGGAGTTAACTGCTAGAGTTACAAGGAAAACGTGCTCTGTTTCATTCCTTATGACTCTTTGTTAAGACACCTGTGTGCACTTCCAATGTTGTATCAAACTGATTATTGTAAATGGAAATGACCTAGCGGTGACGGCAGGAGGCGTTCATCCCGTCACTGATTGCCAATGCGCCCCAATGCCGCACGTTCAACGAAATACGTCGACCTTTGCATCTTTTCATCACAAAGCCATCGATGAATAAGTCACGGCACGGTTTAAGAGGAAAACCCTTCGATCAGACCAGTTCATATCTATGTAATAAGAGTAGGCTTCAGAGGCAATTTATAGTGGGGATCTTTTTACTGATCACTTCAAAGCAATTCTGGGTAAATACTAGCAGAGGTAATTCATTTTACAAAACTTTGCCAGCTCCCAGATCAAATCATTGGCACCCTGCTATGAAATATTTCATACCTTCGGTATACTTTGAAATAAATACAGCTTAAGAAATCTAATTGTCGTAATCATAAGTAATGTCTGGTGGCAACCATGCCAGGTCAGACATTCCATGCAGATACGCCATAACTATGATTCTTTAGACGTATATCCTATCGTTGAAATCGAAAGAATTCATTCGCATATCGACGGAACGTTGCACAGTGATTTCCTCGGTCCACATATTATTATTATAATTATGATGATGATGATGATGATGATGATGATGATGATGATGATGGTAGTGGTGGTGGTGGTGGTAATGATGATGATGATGGTGATGGTGATAATGATGATGATGATGATGGCGATGATGATAATGATGATGCTATCGTCTTTCCAACAGCACCTATGTATTCTAGTGCTATTTTTGTGACCAAACCATATCACTTGAACATCCCTTGTCAATCGCTCAATGGCATTTCTGCAATGTTATTTTCCCTCCCTTGTCCATAGTGCCAGTACGAAGAAAAATTCTCAAGTACAGGGACCTTTTAGTTATAGCGGAAACCTTTGAAATTTATTGAAAGTGTTTTGTTTGCCTGGAACAGGTTTATAACTATCTTGATTTATGTGTTCACTTTCTTCAGGGGAATCTATTTGCAAGATGTACATTGCAACGGGTCAGAGAACAGCCTTTGGGAATGTAACAACGCCGTGGTAGGTGATTATTCCTCTACGTGCGATTCTCTTCATGTTGTCTGGTTGTCATGCACTAACCACGAAAGTGCGACAGACGAGATTACAACGGGTAAGTGTTTTTCCCTCTTGTGGCTAGGCTATGTATAGGAAGCTGGAACACAGCTTCCTAGCTATGTGACAGTTCTATATCTACCACCCTACCCCACCAACCCTCCCTCTCCACACACACATACACCCCATGAGTATGATATAGTATTGTAAAAAGAAGTTAAAAATATTACATATAACTTTTCTTTACCATATATCAAAGAAAGCTATTGGAATTTGAAAGCAACAATAAACTAGAAATATAGCCTACCACCTAAATTTTTGTATAACTATAAAACGAACATCAACATTAACCATCATGTTTACAACGACACAAAGATATTTGAATGGACTATACTCTCCTGAGCAAATAGCAACATTTTGCTTTGTCTGGGAGATATCACGGGCTTAAATGTGTGACGTCATATCGCCGCAAGGAGTTTTCGTGTTGCGTTTCTTTTCATATTGTTACTACATAAATGCTAGTATTAGGGTAATATAAGAAATTTGAGCTCTTATGAGATTTCCTCTACCAGTATTAAGCATAATTATTTCTCAATGGTATCCGTAATACGAGTTGAGGGAATGAATCATTTGTGTAATAATACCCAACATGTATGTGAACATGCCGGACAGAGTTGTATAAAGCCATGCCCCATAGGGAATAAAGTTGTTATCTAGTTTTTTTTTGATGTGCAGTTTAAAGTTCAAAAGTTCAGATACCCTTCTTCTCTACGGATTCAATAATTCAATTGCGACTCTTAGTTGAGATATATGCCCCTATGTCTATAAATATATACCGAGTCGTGTAAACAGTGAAACAATCTTGTTGCAGCTCTAATCGCCAAACCGACCGCATCTTATGAATTCAATGAAATCGCGCCTAAAAACCGAGGTGTAACATCGACGGTGGTGTTTTGCTTACCTCAGTAAATTGTTGTACTAAGCTAGAATCATTTCACAAAAGAAGATTTCGCAGCTGGTTGTCTGTGTACATTCATTGAAAATCTGAAAGTATCAAAAAAGAAAGAAAAGAAAAGAGCCAAGAACAAGCAAGAACTCGCGAGGGCCTGTTCATCTAACCTTACGCAGTTGCTATACTTTCTTTAATAGAACAAGCTAAGCGGATGATTAGATTATCCGATGTCTCATGCGTAACCACATGCATGGTGAATGCGTTTCAAAAGATTCCCGTACGTTATTCTTATTATTCATTTTCCCTCAGCCCAAACCTCTTTCTCTTCATTAAAAAAGAGACTGCGGCTTTATACGACGTTTTCCCGCAAAATCTGTACTGTTAAATGGATCTCCGTCTGTTGTCCTGAACTTAATCTACCAAAAATTTCTATCCATAAATGAATCCATTGGACCTCCCAGGAGGATATTGTTTATTTCATGATCCACGGATTACAGAAAAGCCGTGTTATCCGTCGGAATAACTGACTTAGTACCGTACAACCCTCGATGAGCTTTCTTTAGTAACAGAAATTTTAGTGACAGTGATTTAACAATCTTGCCAAACGTTAACAGTCTTCCTTATTAAGTAGCCTTATATGGTAGACTTTAACAGTCTTCCTTAACAAGATAGAATATGTTAACGGTTGATAATAATCACTATCACGAACATATACACCGGCCGTACGACTACAATGATACATTAGCACTGTCTATATTGATGATATACGAAAATACGAAAATACACTAGTAGAAAGATTCAAACCAAATGTAAATCAGTCAATTTGTCTTTTTGCCTGACCCCAATTACCCCTCGCCAAACTTCCCAACCCAACGTGAAACCCAGCTAATCACCGGCCGGTCACTTCGGAAACGGAGGTTGTTTAGATACGAGGCAAATGTGATACAAATCGAAAAATCTATTTCTTATATTTACTCTAGATTGTAATTGTGTTTAAATACGCAGTGCGTTCTATAATAGTACAGTACGGTGCTTACTAAATATTCGTTTTCTTAATATAACCGTACAGTGACAGACGAAACAATGGAACCGTCTATACAAGTTGTAAGGATCACGGACTCGTCTGTGGCGTTGGACTGGGAGCGCTGGTTCTCACTTGCGGAGCAAGAACTTCCGCAGGAGTACGTCATCAGTTTTCAAGTGTTATTCAGGCCCGCCGGTGAACCATCGATGAATTTTACGGTAATTTATATACTTCATCTGCTGTAATTAGATTTAGACTAAGTTTAGTACGTAGGTTTGCAACAGTGTTTAAGCGATACGACCTGAATGCGACGTGTAGCGGTTAAAGTATCCGCCCCATAGCTCAGTCGAGCCAAACCCTCACCAGGAACTAGATTCTATTCAAACTTGCTGCTGAGCAGAGGTGTTGAGAGGAGCCTTCCGTAGATTTGGTATTTCTGGTTAAAGAATTGAAAATGGGGTTTCCAAACACTTGTTTCACCACAGCTGCTCTGCATTGCTGATGAATGGGGTACCCATCACCTTCCCCAGAATTTGAGAAAGGGGATATATGCAGAGTTAAACTTTCCTCCTCCAGATGGGGAAGTTACTAAATGGCGGCCCCTGGAGCAATAGTGGGTGCGACATTTAAACGTCTGCCTCGTGATGCTGAACACATCGAAAATTAAGGTTTGATAATCGCCAGTGTTCATTCAAAGTCATCACTTGTATAGGGTTTCAAATGAGCTTTTGTTGGTGTCCTAACTCTTGGGATTCACTAAACTAAACCAATTGTCTTGTGTCGATATGTCTTACAGCATGGAGCCGTATTGTGTGTGATGAAAAGGTTTTGGATTTTAAGTCGATGAAAGACGATAAAAAGGTGACAAAAGTAAACCTATACATTTTTTCTACGTGGGTGATTGCTACCAATGCACCAACTTAAGTGGCGGGTTCAAGATTTCTCGGATGAGGGAGACAGTAACCGAAATAAATTCTGAAATAGAGGGTGAATAAGAAAACATCTGTGGGAAAAAAGAACTGCTTGTACGCGAAGCAAAAATATTTAAATATTTCCACCATTTTACTCGTTTTCAGCAAAATCACATTTTCAGCAGAAGAGGTGTACCGGGCCCTCTCGGGATCTGCCCTTGACCTTTCATTGTAGATATACTATACTAAAGAAAATGCAGCTCTATCATTTTAAAAACGTCGTTAAGAATATCGTCAATTTGATTGAACTTCTTCTACAGATAGGGGCACAGGTACCAGGCTATTTCATGTATGGCACTGTTGAGAAACTCGCGGCGAGGACACAGTATGAATTCAAAGTAGAGGCGATGCGTCTATTGTTTGATAGCCCTGGTGAGACAGCTGGTCCGACAAGTTCGGTTGTGACTGCAATAACTCTATGTAGTGGTAAGTTAAAAAACAAAATTCAGGTTCTCAAGGGAGTTTTTATTATATTCTTATGTGAAGGTACCAATCATTTAGCCAATAAGCGGGCAAAGTGCTGCCTGCTAGCATATTTCAAAATCCTTTTAATTCGGCCCGCGGAATCTATAGCTGGAACTGGAAGGAAAACATGATATATGTTATGTGTGTAATCTGGGAGTTCTTATAGAGCCAATGTCTCACAGAATTTTTTCTATTTGTTTGTGTATTCGTTATAAGTTGCTTCGGGTTCAGTGATCCAGCCGGTGGAACTCAGTGGCCTTGGAACAAGCGGGCATTTGGCGCCTTAAAACGAACAAGCACGTTTTGCGACCATGAAGAACTCTGCCACCTATAGGCATATCAAATGCTTATTTGAGTCGATAGGGTGGTAGGCCAATTTGACTAGGTCTAGTCACCCTTTTCGATCAGTTCGCTGTCCATATTGTTTCTAAGTTCGATAGCCACATCCCTCTCTTTCTATACATAAGGTTAGGAGACAGCTTAACGTTTCCTCTCATGGTGGTCCAACGTATATTCCAGACAACGGAAGCTACAGTGGTCACAGTAAATTTTAAGTCGTTAAAATGCCGTAATCGGTTATAAATATTCCCTAGTTTTAAACGTGAAAGGCATCCGCGTTGCATCGTTGCGATAAAGTTATTCCAATAGTATCTTTTATCCAAGATTAACTGTACTATACTTTGATAGTTTTGTATATTACAGCTGTCGGCTCAAGAGAGTGTCCATGACAACTTTATGATGTTTTGACAATAACAAACATTTTGACACTTTATACTTCACATGTGTCTCAATTCTGATTGACCTTTACACATGCTTAGGCCAATGTTCAATCGCTTTCTTTGAAAACAGTTATATTGGAATTGTACGTGCATGTTTCCATTACACTTCTCCATAACAGTGAAATATGACTTTTCTTCGTGACTGGTGTTGCGTGATATGCTAGGAGAAACTAACCTTACGTCAAATACCTTGGTTTTGTTACTGACTTGCACCAACGTACTATACGTTAGCACAAGTTATGTGTCTTGCTTCCACCATAGACGTCATCAGTCTACACTTGCCATGATAAAAAAAAGAGAGAAAAGTCAAATCTTCCCACGCCACACATACGCACCAAATCACTATTTTCTCCCCAATTTGTCACCCTCCAAATATAGCCCCAGTGTTAAAAAATATCGATACCTTTGTCAGTAAGTCCGTAGAAACAGACACCCCTCCATTTTGTAGAGATTACGACATGTTACGTTTAAATCCTGATTGCACAGAGACATGAGATAAAGTAAAATAAATTCATGCAATTATAAAAATGTTCGTCCTGCAGGGCCTAAACCAGTTTCAAGTCTTACTGTAGAAGTGGAATCTGTTAATCAACTAAACGTCATGTGGCAGAGTCCCATCGATGAAGACTGCCCTCCGGAATATTACATCGTGGAATATAAACTGATCAGCAGGGAACATTGTGAAGATGGAAGTGAGGGCGGTCTTGATGGTACCTTGAAAGTTGTGGCGCCACCTGCTCTTTTAACAAACTTGCATGCTTACTCGAGGTACACGGTGAATGTTACCGTGGTCAACACGTACGGTCGCAGTAGTGAGACACAACGCCTAGTTGAGACAAATGAAGGAGGTAAGCAACACATTGTCTCTTTTGATTCGTGGTTTATCTATACCAGCCGATTCACACAGAGATTAAAATTTCTTTGGATTGCGACAGCTTTCCTCCATTAAACCCATATGGTCAAAGTACATTTAGAATAAGAAACATTGAATCTGCTTCGGAAGTTTGTTTTCCGAAATTCATCAGCAAACACGTATTGAGACTTAAAGTAAGAGGGTTTAATGTTTCACCAAGCTTTACTAAAACAATCAAACCATGCCCATGTTAATAAAAATATCGGGTAGGCCTAAGTAAACAAGGATGCAGGCATCAATCAGTTGCAATATATAACAATGAGGTTTTTGTTATGTAGTTGCCTATAACAAATAAACGTATATTATTAAAACCTGATATGAAAACCATGGGACGATACAAATTTTTCTATTATGAACTGATCCTCTAAATTCAACAAAACTTCTGAAGTGTCAGATGAAAAGGTTATCGATCTTCGATGTAGACATACAATTCTTCAATAAACAAAATATATAAATATCTCCCTAAATTTGTTTGATCATAAATCAGCTGCTATGATAGGTGCACGGCAAAAGGTTGTGTTGTAACAGTTGTAGCCAATTGGTGGTTATAACCGGTCTCCGTCTCTCTCGCTCTACCACTTATCAATCGAATTTACAGAGCCTGTTTCACCATGCCGCCGAGTTGTGAAAATTGATTTATAATCGAGGCTTTGCGTGAGATTAATATACAAAACGTTCAATATCCTAGTTCGTGCAGATAAGATTGATCCATCAGTAGCTATCAAGTTTGAAAAGAAGGCCCATTGCTCAGTTGTGTCAGTTGAATACGGACAACGATGTTTATTGCTATCAGCCAAAAATGTCAAACATATTTATGCTGAAATTTGTTAACGCCATACGCTATCGTACTTAATATTGTCATTGGTTTACGGGTTGAATAGGTTATCGTTGTAATTACCAAAGTCCTTGGAAACGTGGGTTGTAAGAATTTATGGAATCCGTTATTAAGATAAGAGTGTCATAAATCATATCTAGGGCGTGTGTCCGGATTGGGAACAACTTATTTTCAATCCTGCTATACAGCCCAATTACTAAGGTTGGCGGAGGGTGAAGACTAAATGCCTAAATTTGTTTCCTATCATTGAACTAAAATTTCCTGCGTGGTCTCATCTTTTCTGCGTTACTCAGCTCAATAATCACACAAAATAGGGAGCATCTTCCACACATCATTTAGTTGCTTGAATGGGACATTTATTATCTGGTTACACTTCAATAGTATTTGTTTAATAATGATACCACGGTCATGAAAATGCATTTACATTTAACAGGGGACACGTTTTCTAGAAGCATATTTCTTCAAACCCTGGAATGCCTGGTTCAAGTCTCCCCCGCCCACCTTGCCAACTCGCCCCATTCAACTTTAGCCATGTGACGTTTCCATGAAAGAGTTGATAAAGAACAGTTATCGTTGATATATAATGTTAACTGATATTCGATGTTCATGTTTCCATGTCTATCAACTCCTGTTTTGTATACTTTAACATTGTTCAATCGAAGGCTTTAGTCAATGACGAGCTGCTGAAAAGTGACCCCATCCAGTTGTGGAAGTGCTGGTTTGATTGCGGAATTGTCCGCAGTTTGAAAGACTGCTCTATTCATTTGTCTCAGTCAGTTCGTTTTTGATAATTAATTAACCATGTACATTTATTACCTCCTCTCTTCCATAGTTCCACGTGGTACCCCTCTCACGATAACCACTGAGTACCATTCAAGCAAAGATGCCTTGGTCGCTATGTGGGCACCACCTGCGTGTGGCGAACGGAATGGCGAGATTACAGGCTATACCTATATGCTCCTCGACGTCGAGACAGATCGAGTTATCGACTACGGGACAACGCAACTCCCCATCGTCCACCTCCTCGGGGTGGATCCGTTGTACAAGTACAAGTTTTTGGTCGCAGCAAGGACGGTAGCCGGTATGGGCCCATACGGTGCAGCTAGTGTTGCAGGACAGCTCAACATTGCTGAAAGTAAGTTGCCTCTCAGGTCACTTGTCAATATAGCAAGCTGAACATTTTGACACGTATAGGCTGCTTGGAAATGCGACATTAGATGATTTATATATTTATTGGATTATTATCTAAGCATGTAACGATTAATGTAACAGCTGGTGAACTTTGAAAGAACCGCCCCTTGACATGATGTTTACGTTTTGAAAATATCTTGAAGCGTAGTTTCCCCTGCTTTTGACAATTGCTGTGAAAGACGAACAGCTGTGATATTTTCTATATACTAAATTGTCATACTCCTAACCCTGGTAGTTCAGCTTCACAGATATGTAACATTTCGAATTCATTTCGTGGGCAACATGTTTACTTAACAGAGATGTCATTATAATATGTAAGTCAAACAAATTAATGCTTTACGTAGACTAGTATTTAATCTTGGTGCAGGTCTGGAAGAAATATCTATTACTAATAAGTTGGTCGTAACAATCATTTATATTTCTCATCATATTCACATCGTCTGTTGGATCCCATCCGATGGTGATTGGGTTAAAGGAACATAATTTCCTGTCCGGTCACTCTTTTGATTGATATGATAGACTGCATGAATGGTTGAACTTAATATACCGTAACGAAGTTGATTATCAATAATGATTTCGTCAATAAATAACTCCCATCGATTTGGGAGCTCGTTGGGCCCTACTCAAGAAGTTAATTGTTTCGTTTTGTTTTCCTATTCCCCTCAGTTTGTGGTGTACCAAACCAAGAATTTGCTACTCGAATTGTTGGTGGTGAAGTAACACGAAAGGGTGCCTTTCCTTGGATGGCTCAAATTTGGAATGTCCACCGCGGGACAAAGTACTGCGCCGGAAGTATTCTGGATGATCATTGGATCCTAACCGCTGCTCACTGCATCAAAACGAAAAATTTCACTCGAAAAGATATACGAATTCAACTTGGTGATTACGATACACAGTTACCCGAACCACAACAACGGGTCTACGACGTCGCCGAGATACATTCACACGTTGGCTTCAACACCGACATCTTCGATGACGACATAGCCCTAATTCGCACAAGTGATCCAATCGAGTTTTCAGATTATATCAAACCAATATGTCTCCCCAATAAAAAGACAGCTAGATCGCTGCTAAAAACTGCGAAAGGCCGATCCGGCACCGTTGCGGGATGGGGCGATGAGGAAGATAACACACCTCCGAGGTATCTCAAACAAGTAACTCTTCCAGTCGTAGATCGCCAAACGTGCAAGAAATCCACGAACTATTCTTTCACGCCAAACATGTTCTGCGCAGGATATTATGAAGCGGGTCATGGAGATACATGCAAAGGTGACAGTGGTGCGCCGTACATGGTGAGAGAAAATGGGAAGACATTCGTAACGGGGATTGTCAGTTGGGGAAGCCCAGAAGGTTGTGACGCAAATAATCACTATGGTTACTACACCAGATTATTCAAATACATGTCATGGATTAAGAAAATTCATCCAAGTGTTACTATCATCAAGCACACTTGATAGTAGTGTCAAACAACTCTCGCGAATAGCGGGTATCGTAAAGATGAAGGGGGAATATTTCAATATTCTTGCGGATGTTCTTTGCAACAATATCCAGACAGTTGCTGCCATGTCTCATTACATTCCAGACATTCACGCAAAGGCTAATGGTCGGCATATGCGCTTCACAGAGCAGAGTTTTGGGAAAAGTGTAGTATAGTTAGCTTGTTGGTTCTCTAGCTTGGCCACGTCATCTGTAGTATGCGTGGGGCCTGTGGGACGGACGTTGGTAGAGTTGGTACCTCGATGCACTAGTTACCAGATGGCCAGTAGACAAGCATAGGTATGCGGGAAGTTACCGACGGTATTTGCAGCTGAATAAATTAAGCTATTGAGCCAGACATGTATGTATACAATGTCTGGTGTTTCATACGGAACAAAATTTAAATGTGTCCTGAAAGCAAATGTTCTGTAATTTTCTCCTTTGCATACTTTTTTTCATGGTTTAGGCTATACGTTATGAATCCAATTCGGTATATAAATTGTAGTTGTCATAACAAAGTGTCAAAATATTCGTTTTACTAAGCGTGCAAACATTGCCAAATAATATATATAACCTAACAACAGATGACAGTAAATTTAACTCATTTTTTTTTGTATAACCAAAATTCCAAAAGGTGTTATAACATAGAAACTATCTGACTATTATCTGGGTAAATTAAAATTGCCTCTTGTACTTTTTGGGTATATAATTTGGGTATGTAAATGTGCATTATATATGTCTGTAAAGACATACATTACTTATACCCTTCCAATACAGTTGATTATCAGGTGAAGTCTAAGAGAGACAAACATAAAGCAATTGAACGATGTAACTGCATATCATAGAATGTGTAGAAAGATGTCAAGAAAATAAAAACGAACCGAAGAGATATAAAGGTGAAATAGATTCTAAGAAAAGTCAGTATTTCCTGATCAATGAATCACATCTTCTATTCTTCAATATCCATGACAGCAGATATGTTCTGAGATAATTTCGAGTACACGTACCCACAACAAGAACACAAAATGAGTTGATTCTATGAACTAGTGTGAGTACAAGGTTCCATGCAGTAGTGCGGGTACAAGGTTCCATGCCCTAGTGCGAGTAAACGGTCCAATACCAGTACGACTACGAGGTTATATGTACTTGTACGACGAGTACACGGTCTAAGTACCGGTACGACTGTAAGGTTCTATATACTAGAAAAGAGTAAAAGGTGGCGTTTACTAGTACAAGGTCCCAAGTACTAGCATGAGTAATTTCCTTTGAGTATTTGTACTAGTGAGAACAATACGCTTAGTAACCTACTACAAGGCTGCATCTTTTACGATCATTTTTCCATGGGACCATAGGTCCCAAATAATACTCACAGCTGCTGTGTCATGGACCGTCATTTGCTGTAAATCGTCACGGACGAACAGGAAACGTCTAAGACAACAATGGAAATACACATGGAGTCATGGATCATCATGGAGTCATGGATCGTCAAATGTCCGGGGTGTTAAAGAGGATTTGTTTAATGGTAAATATTATTTAATGAGTCTCCTCTATACCCTTTATGCCTACGTTAGTACCCTTGATGTCTATGTTTTACCCTTTATGCCGATGTTCTACCCCTTTATGTCGATGTTAGAGAGGAAGCGATAATCAAAACTTACATTTTCATTATTCTGTTCATTCAGGTATATCACATTACAGTTATTACACTTCCTGTTTTTCGTCGACGATGAGAAAGAAAAGTATGAACTCATCTGAGGGGAAAATATTACGTCGGTCTATGCCAGAGTTTTTTACTCATAGGAATTTAACATAAGTATATATATATCATTTTAGTCAAGTCCTATGATGAAGATTTCATGAATGAAATGAAGGGTTATATTTATAAATTTTCGAAATTTTAGTATGCTGGTGCAATTTTTTGTCCAAGCGATAAAATCGCTGTTTTCTTCTCTCTTTTTTTTTATCTTTTCTTCTTTCTCTCTGTTTTCTATTGTTTCAATATTATCTTCTGCTTCATAATTCAATTGTTTTGTCTTTCCTCTGATCAAGATCTCTTTACGTAATGGATTTGATCATTGTCTTATTTAATTTATATTGTATCATTGTCGTATATAGTCACGTGGCTGTAAACATTGTAACAGTTATTTTTTTTAATTCTGCATAAAACACAACCTGCGCAAGTAGTTTTTTCGTTATTTTATCTTTCTCTCTCTTCTTAATACAAATTATAGGGCTTTTTTCATTAAGTATCTGTGTGATATATATTCATAAAGAAAACGGCCCCATGCTCTCCTCATTGAAGCAGTTTGACCGATATGCAAACGTTATTTTCAGACAGGAATTCACACGACCTATATACACATTGACAGATTGTATGCACTTTTCCAAGTACTAAGGCAGCGAAGTCAGAAAAAACTGACCAGAAGTAGGTCTCTTTTTTAAGGATCTTGAGTAAACTAAGGATCCCTGAGAATACCACGTGAACTGTCACTCTTAATATCACTATCTATCTGTATGTCACTCTGCGATCGTGTTAACACACACATTGTCCCTTTATATACCTTTACTTTTCAATTGTCACTTATCCTTGATTGGCTAATTAAACAACTAATCAGGACCAAGAACTGTTACATATGTTAAGTTTTGTCCTTCCTGTTTGCTATGTAACGGATAAAAAAAAAAGACAGGGAGTTGTAGTAATAGTACACTGCTAACAGTTTAATTCTTCCAAGGATACCTAACTGAATGGCCGACAGCCACGCTACATCAAACTCGATAATCAAGCTTACTAGGGCATAATGGCGTTAACCGATTTTCTAACATGCCCAGTCATGTGGAAAGTCTTGCTTCCTATTTCACAGCATTATATAAATTATTGGAGAGAAGAGTTTAAAATTTGGGAGACACAAAACATTGACTTGCAGCCTGTTGCGATTACATGGGATCATAGAACTGTAATTCATCAAATTGTCATCTTCTTTTTTAATACCAGTTGACGTCTGTGTTTTTTTACGGACAGTAAACCCAAAGAGTTGTTGAACCATATATCTTCAAGGTAATCATCTTATGCTAATCTATGGTAATCCATAATACTCAAAACGGAACTGTAATATAACAATTAAAAGCAAACAGAGTGAACATATTCCTATTGTTGAGTTACAGGTTTATTGTTGAGTTACAGTTTTATTGAAAGCAACACAATCTGTTTGGATCTTCGGTTGTCGTACTAAAGTTAAACCACAAAAAGTCGAAGGATTTCATTTTGGACAATATTTTGTCCACACTAACAAATGGAAATGAATGGTTGAGCCAGGGTTAAACGTGGAAATTGTTAGGGCCAAGGAGGGGGGGGGGGGGGCTCTGTGTTCAGGGTTTGATGCACTCCCATCGGCTCAGACTCCTA
>JAAAKB020293281.1:0-16579 GCA_010014835.2 Apostichopus leukothele
CAGGCATAATGTTAAACCTACCTCATACACAGCTAAATCTACACCGGCATATGGTATAACACCCAGAATGTTTGGTATATAACCCCTGTAGAAGCTCCTCAGTCCTTCGGTCCTAGCAATCTTGATGGCGCAATCTACGATTCCCTTATATTGGCCTGTCTTTCTTAATGCTAGCCTTGTCTTCAGTACCTGCAAGCAAAAAGGAACTCACTTAGATGATTATTGGTTCTTTCAATAATGATGGTGCTTTATAATATTTTTAAAGGATGTTTCTACTTTTAGAGTGTCTATTTATATCCACAGGAATTTTGATCTCAATTTACCTCTAAACGTGATATTCAGAATTTTCATTGTTTCCTGATCGTAGAGGTCATGTCATCGATTGCAGTTTGACATTACCGAAGTAAACTGAGCTTTAATGAACAAGCAGTTAATATTAAGTACAATGAGAGAACTACAATACCATTGCAGAAATTGACAGAAACACTCAATAAAATGAAATAATTTTAGCATTACAAAACACTTCATCTAAAGTAAATTTCTAGTAGTGATGGGAATGGGACCGATCGAAAAACATGTACCAACCGGTCAAAGCACCTTACTACCCATCATCTTTATCATCTTTCTCCATTTTCAGTTATATTTTTATTCAAATCAATGAAAGGGAGGACGAAATTCATGTACTGTATTCTCTTCTGTAATTTCATTATTCCGTGATATTCCCTTTACCTTGATGTGTTTAATTGTAAAATTGGTGAAACTTTGCTACTACTCCCGCCCGAGAAAGTTTTAAATTAACTGCATTAATTTTACTTTCACATGTGTACACTGCACAGTACAGCTTTTAAGCAATCTCTCTGCATTTCATAGTGCATACTTTCAATGCAACAAAACTTGACCTTTGTACTCTTGGACAGCTCATATGTCAACCACCACCGTGTCAAATTTTAGTGGAACCGTCCCAAAAAGGATGAACAGAAATTGTTTATATTTGAAAGAATGAAGCAACATGCGATTGTTCCATAAAGTACACATTAGACATCACCATTTAACTTAAGAGTTGATTTTATGCAAATATATCCCGGCAAATGATTTAAGGAATTCTTCAATCACGTAAACCACATTCTCACGAGTAATTCATTCAATGGTTCATTGTTTTGTTAGACTTGATAGGCCATAAAGTTACACACTTGCAACTTACTTGTAAAGCTTTTCATAGATCATTAAGAAACACTGGTGGAAAACATTGCATGAGAACACAGATGTTTGTATGTTAAATCAGGGTATACTGGGCACATATTAAATGTTCCTCTAACTTTGACCAGCCCTTGAGTCACTCGCAAAATGTCTAGAATAATTCATTTTCTAGTCCCCGCCATAGCCAAAGTTTTACTTGTGACTGGCCTGGCTAGTACATTACCTCCATAGGGTATATGGATGTCTGCGATATGACACCGGCAGATGACCCTGCTAGGAACCTCTGGTGCACCTGTAACTCATGCCCCTCTCTGTGTAAGAGCTTCTTTATCTATGAACGTCAAAACAAATCCAAAGATACAAATGATCACAAAGTACACAAGCAACAATACATGTGCGAGTTCTACCTAATGTTACAAAAGCAATGATTGGAGATTGCACTGCAGCAATATCATTCACTCTCTCAATGTTGCCCTTTGTCCACCATCCTCTCCACCCCACTCCACCCCACCCCACTCCACCCTAGCAAAATGCAATTGACCCAATATAACAATTAAATTGGCATCATTTTGACCCAATGGACATCATACCTGATTATCGCATAGGGAATTACACAGTCGATTAAGTAAAGGTATTCTGTTCTCTCCTTAACCAATACATTTTTCATATAAATCTTCTGGCTCTACGTAGCCCCCATTTCGATACACAGTTACACCAATTTAAAATAAAGGTCTTACTATCTAACATGATACTATTATGAACAAGCAGCATAAGCTGAAGCTGTTGACATGGATTACACATATATCATTGAAACTTTGCAACACTGCATCTACATGAATGATTTGAGCTAAACACACTATTGGCAACACTTCTTACTGATGGCCAGACAGACTAGAGATACCTTTCAGTAGAGAACAGGCCAGTTTTGTTTGCCAAAACTATACTAATATATACCACCAGGAAGGAACTCTTCAATTAGATACAAAATCTTACCTGTTCATATGCTACAAACTTGATAGCTGATTCTGGAGCAATCTTGACAACATTAGCACCATTACCTCTCCAGAATGAGAGAATTCCTCCTTCCCTGTACATGTGTTTGAATCCTGAAATTATGCTGATATTAGGCTTCTTGGAGCCAATCACCTGGGAGCAAAAAGAAACATTCAAATAGATTCAGTCTTATAAAGTCTGAAAATTGAAGTCTACCTGCACCACAATGCTAAGTGCTAAATGTCCACATTTAGTGTCAGGCAGGAGATTGCACACAGCTTCTACAGCAATATTTGTTTGAAGTTTAAAATAACATAGTGAGCTATCAATTGTTACATAACAAGAGCCACAGACACACCCACCATCATGATCACAACAAATTTTCATTGCAATTCAACAACAGATCAAAAGTATATACAGCATGAAGGTATTTCATTTCTGGAAAAACACTGGTTTCTGCCTTTCTTGTTGCTATAACAACCCCTCCCGAGATATATATTTATAAATGAATTCTTTATTTATTCTTTATTTATCCACTTACAGTTAAAAGTGTTCTATTCTGTCACTGAGACTGGATTCAGATATACCCTTCATTACATGTATGCTATGAACTGATAAACCTTAATAAAAAGGAGCTGTTCTTTTTCACATTTATTCTATTTAGTCTATTCATGTGTATAGTAAACTGAGTCTAACAATTGTCTTAGCCCAGAATGAGCACTTTAATCAGACGGATTCATGGTTCTATTAAGTTTACAAAACTTATTATTTTTTGTAACAAAGTGTCAACGTAATGTCCCTTAAGGCAATTTCGATTATATAGCTAAAAAATTATTGACATCAATTAACCTTTGACATTGAAGGCTGTTGGTTGAATTCATCACAACAAAATAGCTCGATAACTGTTGTAGAAAAACTGGTCATAAACTCTCAGATACAAAACATGGCATACCGACATTTTATTGTAAATTTGATGATCAGAGCTTGAACAAGTCAACTGTGCACTAAGAGCCTCAACTAAAGTCAACCAACACATCAATGTGAGATGCTTGTGCACCTACAGTTTATTTCACATGACCTACATTGCTTACCTGTAATATGACCTTTAACCTATCCAAGGGTGCAGTTACCGTCCTGGAGACAGCACCAGCTGCACCACCCGACACCAGTATCCTCCACCATCTCCCCGATTGCTTCTCCTGTTCTGTGAATTCATCGGGTACCATTACATTCTCACCGATATCCAGGAACTGTAGGTACAAAAACGAAGATTGATCTTCAACAAGAGATATAATGCAATAAATTATGCGAGAATACGCAGATACCCCCTCTGGAGCTTAAAGATGTTGAGATGTATAGAAATTGGAACATAACCTTGGATTTAACCTATATGTCCTCACATATAACCCCATTAAACCTAAGTCATTAGTTTTCTGAAAGCATTACAGAACTCAAATTTGTCATACTCCTATTTTTTATTTTGCTCCTCTAGTTTACATTAGTAGTGTAGCTAAGTTGTAGTCTGTGGTCAAGTATAAACTGACCAACAGATCATGAACACTGTGAGAGCTTTCACAATCTTATAACAAAGGCACTGCTTTGTTACTTCTGAACATTCCAGTACACTTGTTTTCCTTCCAGGCAACAGAAAATCTTTGCAACATTATTGTATCACAGCAGCAATTTCAGTTGTTAATATGAACTTAATATTAAGCTCCTCAAAAGTGAAAATTCAGTTTGCTTGACCAGCAAAGTTTTGTTTCCACAAAGGCAAACAAAATAAAGAGTTGAACCAATTAATTTTCATTTTGAACCAACTTAGGAGGAGAGTGTCTCCCTTTGAAGTTCCCCTGAGATCTTATTAATTTGAGCAATTCTTTGTTCGGTAAGAGCTGCCCTATGTCAGTCTTGACTTACTGTAGCATGTCTCCAGTACATGTATATATCCTTCAGATCGGCACTGGGATGCAAGATCAAATAATTCCTCCATTCGTCCCAACTGACTTTTAACGATCCATCTTCATCCATACTGCAGTGAAAACAAATAATGATAATTATTGCAAATATCGATTGTATTATTTCTAATTATGAAATGGATTAAACAACACACAATGACAACAAACACATCGGTGGCATTTTGTGTGCTGATGATTTACCACATATGCAGATGAAGTTCAAACAGTCATCTAACATTGATTAAATTCTTCTTAGAATCAAAGTTTTGAAAACAGAACAACAGTTTCATATCTTAGGAGCTTTCCAGACT
Source organism: Apostichopus leukothele (assembly GCA_010014835.2). Classification (NCBI taxonomy): domain Eukaryota; kingdom Metazoa; phylum Echinodermata; class Holothuroidea; order Aspidochirotida; family Stichopodidae; genus Apostichopus; species Apostichopus leukothele. The sequence continues at coordinate 4,457 of JAAAKB020293281.1, forward strand.
TATTCTTCTCCTACAACATATATACCAATACAGGTTAGGAACAGTGAGAATATTTTTCCTTCAATTCTACACTCAAGTAATAAAAGAAGAGGAATACAATCCAGCTTGTCCAGCATAGTGATTATTTTGAGCTTCCCTCTTTGCAGATGTATGATGCTGACTGGACACACGATCTGATGTATAGATATGGATACCAGAAACTGCATGTGTTAGGTTGCACACTGTATGAACAGTGACTATCAAGTATCTATTTAATGGGAATACGATATAACACCATAACTACCTCAATGGCTATAGAGTTTCATTTTTACTTAGACAGCAATTCTTGACAGTTTGCAGATAACTATTTGCAATGCTATTCATAAGTTTCAGAGAGAGTATCAAGCAACTTGAGCAAGGCCTCATTTTGCTTCACTTTATAGTTCCTCTAATGATACAACTCATTGACATGATCTGGGCAAAAGTTGGTGACCAAATGCTGCAATCGTTCGAACTTTTACATTAGAACGACTCATGTTTCGCAGTGTGAAAAGTTAACAATGAATACAGCATTCGAGACCATCGGGTGTGTGATAAATAACAATCGCACACCATGTATCCAAGCTTTCAAGAATTGACAATGTGATTTAATATATATTCAAGGGCGCAACAAACTCATACGTGCATAAAACCTTTGCAAAGAACTCTTACACCTTCAGAAATGAACGGTGAATGATGCAAATGAACATTGAAACAGATTAAATTGTAAGAAATCTAACACTGCAATCAAATATATCTCAAATATTGAGATGCATAGCTCCAAATAAAATTAGAGTAAGAAATGCAAAGTTAAAGAATAGAATGAGATTATACAATATTATTTGTCCAATACTTGCTGTAGCCAATACTAAAATGATTTGAGGCACCCACTTGACTTGAAATATGAGTAAGGCACACTGAAGGCAAGTCTAGACACAATTTTAATCAACATATATCCACAGGAATGACCCTTTTTTTTAATATATATAATCATTTTAATCAAATAAAACTTGATAAAAAATCATGTAAAATCTTAATTATCCAGTCTGTAAATTTTGCCTTACCTTTCCTTTTATTAAATTATCAAGCCATTTTTCAGGCAAGGAAAAATTTGGGAATAATTAATAATTACTCAAAATATCAAAGCATCCTGAGAAAAAGCACCACTTAGAGAAATTAATGCGTGCTTATGGACAGTGCCTACATGATATAAGTTCTTTAATAGTTGTCACCATGGTTATTCTTTGATAATAAATCATATCTAAATGGTTGTACTTTGATGTTGTTTGGTGAATACTTCCAATAAGTTTAACACAATTAGGCTGAACACAGTTTTATAATAGGAAAAGTATCTTCAAACCCTGCCCTTATAAAGTCATTCCTATTAAAGTGTGTGTGCTTTTATTAATTAGTCAAACAGTCCATCCACATTTATTGATGAAACCTACAATTTCTACTAGATTTCTCTAGTTATACAAATTAAAGAGCTCTATTAGCCCGTTTCGAATAAAACCAAAACCTTCCTTAAGGTACACTCTACTATGGTCACATGATCTATTGGCTCATCATAAATGCACCCAACTCAATAAAACTTAATTAAACTTAATAAAATTCATTTATATTTATGGTACATGTACATACAGCAATAGACGGAAAATACTACAGCTAGGATAACCATAATCAAGGTCTTTATCTTCATTTGCTGGTTACTGTTAGCAATTTGTTACAGCTATTTGTTAATAAGTCCCTTTACCATTAAATACACACAGAGGTGCCAAGGCTACATATTCATTGTACACTTGATTACGTTGTCCACTGCCAGTACTGCATCATAACATAAAGTTCAAGGTTACAGTATACATGTACATAGCAGTAGTAATAGTCTCTGGTAATTGAATTCCAAAGGGGAAAGGTTATCATATACTGTATGTACACAGTGTAGTAATGGCTATTATAGTAAATTAACAGACCTACTGTACAGTATGCAGAACTTTGCTATTGACTGCTACTGTATAGTTAAAACAAACAAACTCTGGAACATATAGATTGAACATTGCTGGTCCTAACCCATTCCTATGATACATTTCAAAAGATACAGATTCATAACACAATCTGCTACTAAAGTCACTAAAATATCACAAGCAGATAGAGTAGGACTACAGACTAGAGAGTGTCAATGACACAGTAGCTCAACTACAAACTACCCGATGTCAACGAGACATTAAACAAAGTGTGTAACTGTTAGTTGCACTCCCAAGAATAAAATAATAATGTTGTATTGCAAGAATACTGTTTGTTCTGTTTACTAACCTGCCATTCTGAAGACCTATAGGTACATTTTAATTCTGTTGGATTTCCATATTGGGCAGATTGAAGTGCATGTGTTGATTGGAGACAGGTAAGAGTAGAATGAAGTCACATCAAATTTCCTACATTACAGAAACAGTAAATAGCTGACTAGGAGCATCAAATTCTGTCACAGTGACATATCGAGGAGTATATGATTAAGTTCAAATAGTACATCATGTGACTTTATCAAATTATCATTTAACTGTTTAGTACCAGCATTTTATTTGAACCGTGCGTGCATCAAGGCACGGCAAGTTAATACTGGGGTACTGTATGATTGTAATTTAATAAACATTAGAAATGTTGCAGTTTGCAAAAAATTTCCACAATACCATTACACAGTACAGTCTGTTCATTAGTACTGTACTTGACAGACCTACATTGTACATACCTAGTACAGAGTTTATCAAAGAATTAATTTAGGAGTTATTATTTAAAAATTGCACTCCAGATGCAGACCGCAAATGACATTTCACTTCCAGAAACAATAAATTCCACCCATTTAGCTGGACATATGCAGTCATTTACATAGTACTCCAAGCTCTATGTCTGGTATTGTCAGGTTTTCAGATATCTGTTGACCTCAAATGATCTTTGACCTTCACAAAAATAAATTAGGCTTTTGAGTAATGTGAACCTACATGATTAAGGTACATCCATGGTTTGGTTAACCTTGACACTTTTCATCCTAGTAAGGAGATATCAGACTAGTTCTGATGAGCTCAGATGACATTTGACCTCTCTTAAAGACAATAGGTTTTTCTTCTGATCCCAACTGTGTGTTTAGGTATTGCTTTCTAATTTATTTGCAATGCTCCCATATTCCATAACCTAGACATTCAACAAAGTCCTCTCCATTGGCTGAAGTTTACTTTTTGACGTTTTGTTGCTGGTTTACTTGAGCTGTTCATTGTAACCTAATACATGTTGAGTTTTGTTGATCGGTCTGTTGCTGTTTGAGAACACACAGGGGCAATAGATTGTTATTTACCCAAGCAGCCAGCAATAAATATAATCTCTAGCAAAATTCACATGTATACATAACACAAGTGCAAGCCTCATTGCCTACATTTAGTAGACAGAATTTATGCTGGTTACTAGTACAATCGGGACAGATAAGAGTCAGTAGCACAGTAAATAAAACAATATGTAATCTACTGTACTTCACAGCATAAGAGCATCAGTCAAAGCAAGTCACCACTGCGGAGTACAACGTCAATATAATGACTTGGAAGTTTCCAGTCTTCCATCATGTCTAGCAAGAGAATGCGACCATTATTACCTGAAAAATCCTGAAAACATTTTCAGGCAAACCATGGTATTATTAACCTATTGCTCTAACTACCAAGAGCAAGTTTTCTCCACAATGATTTGAAAGGACCAATTAGAAACACTATGCTCATTGAATATTCATCAAAGACTGCTTATCACTTTATCAATGTGATACTTGTACAGTACAGTAACTACACTTTCCTCTATTCCATAACTACAATAAGGAAAACCCTGAGGTGGATTAGAGGTGGATTAGGAAATAATAACTTAATAACAGATGTTGATCGACTGACAAAGTATTTAAGGAAGTTGAAATGCTTGAAGCTGAAATAAACTGGCCGTTGTGGGGTTATATTCTATATATGCTGGCATCTTAGGTATTACAGACAGTCAACTCACAACCAGCTACAGCTGGTAAACGAAGTAATTAAATCTGAACATAATTCTGCGAGAAGCAGCAAACATTAACACTGAGAGGCTCTCCTAGTCTAGTCTGTAGCAGACACAACTCCACAGTTCAATGTCCCAGCTATCTGTCTAGGGAGCCAAGGCTTCAAGATAACTACAACAGACATTCTCAAGAACTAGAAATGGAATGATTACAGACCTGGATTGCAAAGAGGAGTAATGTGATGATACAAAATGGCCAATGTGTGTATGTAAATGAATTCCTTACAGCATACTATATTAAAATGAATGCTGCCTTTTCATAAAATTATAAAATGAACATTTGATGTTGACATCCCAAAGTTGCCTTAAATACCAAAATAATCCTCCAACTTTGACAGACAAAAAAGTGACATTCATCAAAACAGTCTGAGCCTTATAACTACTCAAATTAAAGTCTACTTACAAAATTATTTGAAATTACTGGTACATTCAAGGTAATTAATTCAGCATAAAATTTTGATTTATCACTGAAGATTGTCTTAGTCTACCAAGATGATCTTAAATGGTTGCTTAGATTCTCTGACCACTGCAGAATGGCAAACAGTTTATTGTAAGAATTGCCAATTTTAGTCTTCTTCCATCAAGTCTCCTTGATATAATATAATGAACCACACAAAGGTGTCTCCACTGTAAAGAATCCTGTACATTTTAATACGCTAAAAAACAAAAGCTTTCTAAACTACACATTCCCGTAAGTTGCTTCACACACTTCTGAAATTTTATGTCTTTCTGTCGTTTAATAGAATTATTGAAAGAAAAAATGAATTAAATTTCAAAGAGAAAAAAAATAGAAATTTTCGTGCCCAAAGAAAACAGCAATTTAACAAACAGGAAATCAACTGAAGAAATCAAGTTATATAAAATACAGTAATCATATTACCAACAAACCTATAACAGATTACAAATTTAAATACTGTCTGTACCATACAGATAATGCTGTAAGCTGAGAAGAAATCATTAAATAGTGCATGAGGTTTGTCTGCGGTTTGTAGAAGTGTTTTTTTTACTATTATTATATATTAAATGTTATTAATACTGAAGATACTCAGCTTCTGTGTTCACATAATGCTTTTTTGCTTTGGTGCAGTAAGTAATCTGCCCATTTCCTATACCAATGGGCATACAAAATACAGTATTCCTTGTATAATATGCCTTGACAACATGCCAGGCTTAATTTCTCCTTTGCATACAATGTATGCAGTGCCAGAAAAAAGGCAAATATGATATTGTTCTTTTCTATCATAAATAATTGAATGCCATGAATTGAACAATTTGCATAACATCATTGTTAGCTATTGAATGAAAAAGGAAAAATTAATGAGCAAAGATATGCAGGCACCTAAACAGTACCAGCAGTGCATGTAGTTTGCCGCAGAAAGTTCTCATTCATCACTCGTATACTACACAAGGTAACGTATGCAAACAGACTGGAACACACACACACACACATACATGGAACAACAGCAATGAATTCAACACACTTACATACAGACACATTCAACATCAGCCTCAACATGTGTAGCAATCCCACACGAAGGACACTTTCTCCTCTTCATCCTAAAACAGAACAAAATTACAAATGAAGTTATTTAGGTAAAAGTCAATTACATATGATCCAGAAATGAATATCTCGTTAAAACTGTTACTGTGTGTATGCGTGCTGTGCATCATAACTATCATAGCTAATAATTAAATCAGCTGATAAGGTCAATTATTAATAGTAACTGAATACTGATCTTGGGTATTATCATTACTCAGGATCTGGAGTATCATTACTCATCATCATGTGAACTCACTACTGACAAAAGCCCAGATTACATTATGGATCAGCCCCTGTGCCCTGTGTTCAGCATTAAATTGATTGTGAGCCCCCTCCCCCCCCCCTGCATGTTTACATTAGACCCTGTGTTCAGTATCAGACCCTGTGCCAACGAACACTGGACAGAAGGTTGAGGTTCTTTTACTTGAAGAAAAGGAGCAAAAGCATAGGCTCTGTGATGTGCAGCGCTGCCACTACTGTGTCAAATTACATGTAGTAAATATTTATGTCAGAAAGGATTCCTGGATATTTCTTACTCAATGGCAAGCATGAACACTCAATGGCAAGCATGAACAGGCAGTTGTTCATGGCTTTGTTGCATCTGCAAGTCTTCTGAGTTCTTATCTAGATCATAACCTAATATAATATTACCCTTGATACTGTTAGTTACATATATAACTACAAAAAAATTAGAACAAGTTTGTGTGTTAATTGAATCATATTGGTAGAGAGGTGTGTCAAACTTCTACAGTGAAATTAAAGTCAGGTCAACTTTGAACAAACTTGAACACTATTTGATCAATTTATTATTCACACAATGAAGCAATATAGTCACTGTGGAACTTCAGAAAGGGCAGACTTGGATCATATTACTGTGCCAAGGGTAAGCCTACATGTTTTATACCAAGGGTACTGTACAGCGTTCTTAGGGTATAGGATGTTTACTAGGGATACAGGTTAATTACCAAGTGCACAGGATTATCATGGGTATCAAGAGTGTACCTTTAACGTACTGTAAGTACATGTTTTACCAGTGGTAGGAGGATTACCATGGACAAAGCTTTATAAATATTCAGGTCAGAGTGGAATTTTATTCTTTGCCTTCCTTTACCAAGCAAATCACTACCTGATTGGTTCTTAATAGAAACCATTGGTAACATGGTTATAGTAATATTAATCATAAAAAAATTAATAATAATATTTAACACAGAGAGTCCCACAACTCTCAGCTTCCATTCATGATGTAGCAACCTAAGGGCACTGCTGGCTACAAAATACAAAACTGAGATAATTACCTTAAACACTGCATGATCCCTAGGGTTACATCATCAAGTTTACACTACAGTAACACTGGGAAGGAGAGTACACTAATGTTTACAATGCACATGCATGGCACAACAACAATATCAAAGATTCTGCCAATTGTCCACTGGCCTTTTTTGGACAACATGGATTTTCTTTTGCTGTTGTCAGATTAATTAGAGAATGGCATTCCAAAAGAATGGATGTGAAATTGAAAACTTTGTCCAACTGAGCCATACTCAGGTAGATAAATTGACTGTTCTCAGAGAAGATGCAATATAGGGTGCTTGATGGGGACTTACGTGTCCCTCCTGATCCTTTTTTTCTACTAAACTAAACTAAGCCTTCATTTGAGTTAACTGGCATTGGTTGACTGACAAAACAGACTTATTTTTCTTTTTGTCAACAGCTTTTCCTCAACCTACAAATATTCACCCCCCCCCCCCAAAAAAAAAGTTCATCAGATGTCATGATCCTTTCATCAAGAGAATGTTCATGAGCCAGTGCTTAAAAGAATTTGATTTGATTCTCAACATTATCTACTACACAAAAGACGTTTTCCAACCATACTTATCGTGCAAAAGACGCAGGGCATCAAATAGCAGACCTTTATTCCTTCATTACCTGAACTGAAATTAGGCAGGTCAAGGCAGTAAACTACATGGTTACTGGATTTTATTGTCAAAACAGTTTTTATCAAATCAAACTCAAAAGGATATTTCAAGTCCTCCCAGCACAGAATACTCGACCCGCAGTGACATACATGAACAAGCTGACCTTCTGCATATGTTTCCCTTTCACTTTTTCTTAATCCCAAATTATGCAGAAACTAATCATATGCACTCAAGTTAAACTACATACAACCAATACAATCTCCCATCATGAGCTGACCAATACTCTGTTACCACAGTCTACTGACTTTGTAATTAATATCTTACCTCTGTAACAGCTTATCTGCTTCACCCTTTGTGACTTTCACACCGAGATTTTCCAGTGATGTAAGAATCTCATGAACATCTAGATGGCCATCTTTGTTCCTGTCAATGTTTTTGAATACAAGTTTTAATTTTTTCTCATGTTCTAAAACATATTGCACAAACTCTGCAAAGTCCACGTGGCCATCTTCGTTCTGGTCAGATTTCTTCATTAACTTCTGCAGAAGAACAGTTAAATACAAAGAGGTTAAAGTTAAAGATGTTGGAAGGCCATAATAGATGTAGACATAGTATCACAATATCTTATACTAATTCATTCATGAATGTCAAGCAACTTTAAAGGAAGGTACATGTCACAAAAAGCCTTCCCAGTTTAAATAATTCTTAAAAGGTGTTAACTTTGATATGTCTTAAGCCCATGAACTGGTTCCAATTAGCGATCGATGCATTTTCTCATTTAGTCTATGCTGCGGTCAAGAATGTTACAAATTTGTTAAAGAATTTCTATTGTCGAGTTTCATTGATCAGAACATTTAAAAAAATTGATACACTCAGTCAGATTATAGCCAAATACTTTCGTATCAAGAGTAACAATGTTTTATGTTTGAGATACTAGCACTTACAGTGTACAGGCTAATCAATTGAATTGGCTAGGCTAGGCTAACTAGTTCACTTACTATAATTTCCTACTGCATTTTAGCTAACTAACATTTGTATTGCACAGAGATATCAGTTCCAATGTTCATTGCACAGTGGAAATCTAGCCTAGCCCAAGTTAGAAAGTATATTGGTGTCTGATTGTGTTTACTACAAGCATGGCATTAAAAGAAAACATAGCATTATTAGTGGCGAGTGAATTTTGCATTTTGGGGATTAGAATTTAAGACACAGTCGCCAAATGGCGAGAAGATATAGAAAAAAATTTGTCTGGTGCGTAGGTACAATTTTAGAATACCCGCCCATTTCAAACCTCACGTCACCATCCAGAACTGCAGTGGCAGTCATCAACCTAACTTTGCTATCACCACCCTGATTGCAACTCTACACTAGTTAGGATGGAGGCCAATGGACATTAACATTTTTACATAATGTGTAAAACTGTAATATTCTGGATCAATGCATACAGCTGCGAATGTGTCTCCACTCCTGAATGGAGGATCAGTGGACGTTCCAATTTTCATATGCAATATTTAAACGCAGACATTACATTATCAATATATAGCCTAGGTTCTATCCCCCATTGTGACTGTGACGCCACTCCAGAACGGAGGCTCAGTAGTTGGACAGTCATTTTCTTGAAAACTTCCACATATATCGTCTTATTCTAAACCTTTCATCCCCCACTGAAACTGGGACTTAACCTCCACCGCAGAACAGAAGCTCAGTGGATGTTAATGTTTTCATGGATCTCCACTAATCTCCAATTATGCTAGTGTTGCCGGTTTCCGTTTCTTTTCATTAAGCGGTAATCGACCATTTGCAGAACCATATACTGTTTTAATCAGTCGTATCCAAGACTGTCCGTTAGCTGTGTTTATGCTTTCAGATTGAAATGGTAGGCTTCACTGTTCACGTATATATAAGTTAATCACGAAGTGTAAGTAGCCTAATGCTAGGACTACACAAATTGTCAGATCTATGTCCGTTTACAACTGATTGAAACTAAAAGAGGGTGAAATGTTTCAGTAATAACAAGGGATAGTCAAAAGTCTCCATTATGGTACACTAAGGCATTAGAAACATGAAATATGTCTCAATAAGAACAGTAAGTCATTTTCCATCATTCTCTGAAGATGTTTTTTATAATGTTTGACCACAATTTTTTAAAGATTTACGAACACAATATATACAACTTACAAGAGTAGAGGACTTAGCCTAGCCTAGTAAGTAATAATACAATAGCTACAGAAAATTTGTTTATTAACCAGCTGACCCCTAACAATACATTACAACTAATACGAGTAAGTTTACCTCAAGAAGATTTTTGGTTTTCACGTTAAAAAAGGCACATAGCCTGTAGGCTAATAATATTAGGCCCTAGCCTAGTGTGGTGATGTTTATCGTTTTCCATATAGGCCTACACTTGGGCTATACTATAGTCCCTAGGCTTCTCATATGACCGGCTCTTATTCCTAATTTTGTCAGGTGGTTATTTACCATGTAGCCTAGCTATAACTTTTAAGTTAGGCCTAGGCTAGGCCCTAACTTAGGCTTCAAACAAGCTGCAGCCTATTCCAATAGCCTACCTGAGCATGACCAGGGACTTGAGGCACACCCATGCGTATCAAACCTTCCTTGAGATCTTTAGCATCGATTCTGCCATCACCATCAACATCAAGTTGATCAAAAAGTTCCGAATAATGTTCTTCCTGCTCAGGTGTAAGGGTATGGTTATGATTACGGTTTTGACTCTGTGTGTTACTGCTAGTGCTAGGACTACTTTTCGACTGGTGATCAGCCTTCACTTCCATTTCACTGGTTGAAGTTGTCACGAAATTGGAAAGAACGAAATGATAGTAAGATGATATTTATAGAATGAAAACTTAAGGCCTGTGGCAGGCATGATTATCCGGTAACATTGCGGTGCCAAAATAGCACGGACGAAAGATATGTGTTAAAACCTAGTAACACTAAGTAACAGGAGACCACTGATAATGATATGTAAGAAAATGTCATTGACTGAGCCTAAGCAACTACTGTACGTGATGTTTCCAAGCCACATGTATTAGGACTATGTGTAAGGCTACACAAATTTCCAAAACGTGTATATCGTTCGCTGAGATTCCAACCGGTGGCTAGGTCAAAAACACGTACATTAAACTAGCTTGCTTACTACGTGAATGGAGAAATACCGGCAAATTCATCACAGCGACCTTTGGCTGTGTTGAATATTCATATCCAGTCATAATGGGGGCTCACTACGCGCACAAAAATTAGATGGCGTAGTTTATGATTTGTCAGAGACGTACCAATACATCGGCAAACTCTTTTCCTTATTTTTCAGGTCCCCCTCAACAACTGCTTGATGAAGCCACCAATTGTTTATTCCTTACTTACGTACAAAAAAAGTGCCGTGGCACAGCAGTTTATGTTATTTCCCAGGGTTTCAAGAAAAAGAAAAGTAGCTTTTGGTGTTATTGCATTAAAAAAGTCTAAATTATGAGATTAATTATCGAAAGTTCCAGCCTTAAACTCGACACTACTTCGAGAATAAATTGCAACTGCTTACTTCTGATGAAGGCACTTGATTATTCTTTAAAACTGCACCACGAAAATAAAACAAAGCAAAACATGCTGTCACATGACTCAGTTATTTTCCAAGATATCGAGAAATACAAACGTAGTATTTGGTGTTTTCAGCTTGAAAGTCGAAATTTTGAAAATCATGTTCATTGGGGAATATTTTGCATTCAGCCAGAGAAGAATTAGACCACTACACCCGCACCCTACAATTAGTTTAACCCCATACAAAGTAGTTACTAGCACAACCTTGTGTTTAGAGTTACTAACATAGACCTAATTTATCTTCTAAATATGCCTCAGAATACATTATTTGTCGTCTTATTCTTTTCAGACCTCAACATGGCACTGGTGGGTTTCAATGACCCCTCCATTATAAAATCTTTCTTTCGTCTCTGGCCCTACCACATACTTTCAGGCCTCTTCCTTGATCAGTCTGAGGGAATTTTTCACTTTCCCCCTCCCCTCCTATCTTTGAAATCCTGTGCACTGTGTGGGTGTACACCTCTCCCGCTCCAGCCATTTTATAACCAAACAGAAATCTAAAATATGCCATGCACCATTTCACGTCTAACCTTTTAATTTCTTCTGTGGTCTCCTACATGGGAGTCTGCTCAAGACCCCAGTGCTTCCCCCCTCCCGATCCCACCACGCTATGTTTAAACCCGTCAATGTTCACGGGCGAGTGCGAAAAATGAAACAGTCTCATTTATCTTTATCATCTAGACAGTCCATAACAGACCTTGAAAGGAAATAAAGGAAACAATGCTTCCAAATTATTTCCGGTGTCAGCAAATAGTTAAACCCTAATTCAAAACTTTATTTGAACAGGTATACTTGTTAATTTAGTCAAAATCTACTGATTTTAAGGACGTTTATCAGGCAATGGCTAATGCTCAGTGGGTAAAGTATATGTATATGCTGATCATTGTAAGTATTACAACTGGGCTTTAACTCCTCCCCCCCCCACCCCACTACACCCTCCCACCTCCCATTAATACACATAATATTTTTAAC
>JAAAKB020293386.1:0-16579 GCA_010014835.2 Apostichopus leukothele
GCTAATGTTCACGTGCCTAAATACAGACAAAACTTTCAATTGCAAAGAAAACAACAAAGATGAAAACAAATAATCAGATCATGGATTGTCTGATTACATTCTTCGTTCCTTTCATTTTTCTTGTGTGGTATTCTGTATTTGACATCATATTTTTCTTCTAGCCTGGTATTTTCTATTTGACATCACTTTTATATTTTGTTGTGGGATTTTGTATTTGACATCACTTTTATTTTCTTGTGTGGGATTTTGCATTAGATATCAAATTAATTTTCTTGTGTGGGATTTTGTTTTTGATCTCACATTTATAAAATGTTCTCTTCACAGTTCTGCCATCAGTATTTGTTACTATCAATGGTCATCGTGAAGTTGAGGTTAGCCGTGACAGATCAGTGTCCGTAGTCTGTCGGTCAGTTGGATCCAGGCCAAAGGTTAACTTACTCATTCTCACAGGTCACCAGGGAATGGATTCAGAACAACCTACCGTGACGTCAACAAACAGCGAAATCAACAATACATACGATACTATTACGTCAATCAACTTCACACCAACGAAAGAGAGAGGAAATGTCACGTGTGTTGTGCAAGGGCTACCGGTAAAAGACGTTAGTTTCTACGCAACCTATGAAGTAATAGGTAAGACTTAAAGATAGGTAGGATTTAAGATGATACACATACTTTAATCTCACTGTGTTACGATAACGATCTTGAAAATACTAGATTTTCAAGCGTACAGTATATTAATGCGTAATATTGTGTAGTACATTGTGGAACTAAGAATGCGTAATATGTTGCAAACCATTGTGCTATACGTGCATGTATAATTCATTGTGAAATATATCAATGTGAAGAATTGTGCATTTAAAGGATGTAATATTGTATACAAGGTTATGTCATACGTAAAATATTGTATTGTTGTATAATACATCCAGTTCATAGATATTATAGCCTTGAAGTAGAATATGACAACAGTTAATTAGCACAATTGTTATGTCTGGTGTCTGTCGCAACTGACAGTCAAGCTGTTTTTAATATTGCACACGTTCATTTCAGGTGAAGCGGCTAACAAAGAGGATAACTTAACGCTAATCTGGTTGATTGTTGGTGGATTTGTAGCAGCAGTAATCATGCTTCTTTTGGGCGTACTAATTTACTTCTTGAAGAAGAACTTATGTAAGTTTCATGAGCATTTTCTCTGTCTTCGAGAATGTCATTGCTTTTTGCCATTATTATTTACACTGCTCATATGTCATGTATTAACTCAATATGGACATTAATGCAATATTACTCAATTAAAGTTATCTTTCTATACATCATTATTGTAATCTCATTTTTTCATATTCCAACAGCCTTGGCGTCATTCTTCTCACATGGGTGAGTATTATTCTACTGTTATAGATTTAAAGAAACGCACAGTACCTTATTTACTGAGTTTTCCTTTTCTTTATTGTATTTTAACAGCAGTTACCAAGATGTCCAACTAAATGAGTCGAACCTAAAACGAAGAAATACAGGCAAGTATTAACATTCTACTTGCTGATAAGAAATCAACATAAAGTATAGATCATTGTATTTACATTGTATGTACATTGTCAACATGGTGATATGAATCGAACCTATTGAAGTGTAACTTGTCGTCAACATAATCGATTTCCTGTCTTTTTATAGCATCGACTGACGTTCCTGAGATAAAGTAAGTAACCGGTCAGCTATACATTACAGTATAGTAACGTACATTAAATGCAAAATGTAGGCATAATTGTAATCGCATTTATTGTTAAACATGGCAAGTTAAGATGAACTAAGCTAAATAACAGTGACTAGTAATATACATAAATAGCACCAATATCGTTAATTTATCATAGCATGGCGTAATATTAATAATACTGACAATTCACTATACGGCTTGAGTAAATCATAGCTATAAGTAAACTGTCATCTATGAAATATATTATTATTACAAGTGTAAATTTGTTTCTCATTGTAGTCTTGAAGCCGAAGGCGAGGGTTACAACCAACGGTTGTCAAGGCACACGGGACGTGGAAGTTCATTCTTTGATGGTAATTTCATTTATTCAAAAGATGTGTATCTGCATTAGTACATACACTTAACTTATACTAACGACGACGATGACGATGTTGCTGGTGAAGACTGGGACGGCGATGGTAACAGAAACGTGACAATGACGTCGATGAGGACGACTGCGAGTATATGTGACGGTGACAATGACAGTAATTGTGAAGATAATGGAGATGATGAAGGTGATGCTATTCACTTTAATACAATATATCATTAATTATCATTACTCTATATTAATCATCCATTGCTGCAATGCTGACAAATATCAATTCGAGTCTATCATTCAAAACCATTATCATATAATATTTGAAAAAAATGTTTTAACAAATTATTTATTGATGATATTTTCAGCCACATCTGGAGAGTTGCCGAAACCACCCAGGTAAACCACCCAGTTGAATGTTAACGATGAACTACCCATGATGTATTGAGTACTGTATGGGGGAAGGTTACGGTAGTCAACAATACCTAAGTGTTATTTTGTACAGAAAAGCAGATGAAACATAAACACAGAAACATAGACCTGTAATAGTTCTTTAGAATATGAGAGACCATTGTCTGATTTGCATAGAAATATCTCGGCTGGCATTTAACGTATGAGTAATAAACCGAAACTAACTCTAACGGAAACTAGACATATTAGAGCTAAATAGGTTGCCTGCTGCAATATGATACGATATGTCATCAATTAAAACAAACCATGAACTTATCTTTTGGAGGTTTTCTTTACAGCTTGGCATTACCGGAAGTCCCCACTTTTCCAGAGGTTGTTGAATATTCAGATGTTCCAGAGCATGGTGAGTACTTCATATTCATATGGTTCATACTGCCAAAGCCCAATTACCTATACCTTTGCTCGCAAATATTCATAGACATTATTCTTGATTGTGATATGATTGTATGAATAAAATATTTTCTTGTGTTCACGGAAATGCATTTCCTTTCGTACACATCCTTCAATTTATGTGTAATTGAGATAAGAAGATGTATCTCACCATCAGTCACCTAATCAAACGACTGAATGAAGGTTAATCTATCCAACGTCTTTAACTGTGGACTAATTTAGTAGGTGGATTAATAGACATTCCTGAGAATATCTTTCTTATTTGCGTACATAACCTTAACGATTAATCATTAAACTAAAGCGTACTACTCGGCTGTGACCGAAACAGCAACAGTTGGTCGAATATTCCACGTTAACAACATGAGGATGATGCTGAAGATGAAGATGGGGCTACTGTACAACAGATGGATGGGCACAATAGGAGCATCCAACGCTGTAACCAAAAGCGTATTAATTACTACAATTTCCGGTAAGTTATTTAACTGAATGAGGCAGCTCGAACTCTCAAACAAGAGATATTCTTGCTAATTGTCTACCTTAGCTACAACTTCATGTTGTTTCATCTAACGATTCTTCTTTCAAATATGTATTTCTTTTGTCAGACGAATCTCTTAAAAGGAAGGCTATTCACTGGGATGATTAGGGTTAGTGTTAGGGCTAGGGATAAGGTTTACCCAACCCTAACACTAATACATCTAACGATTCTTCTTTCAAATCTTTATTCTTTTGTTAGACGAAGCTCTTCAAAGGAAGGATATTCACTGGGATGATTTTGTCAGACGATTACTCGAAATGTCGATTAATCGAAGCATTTCAATGGTAGAGGGAATATGTATAGATTCAGGTAATCATCTTTCATGAATATGATCTTATATTATATATTTGGAAGAAGATTAGAGACGTTTTTCGCCAGATGAAAGACAAACACTCTAACAGAGCTGTTCTGAGATGTTTACGATGCCCACTCTCCTCTTCCGACCCACCCTACACCCACATAATCGCCAAGTTACCGTTTAGTTATGATACTAACTATTATATTTGCTGTATACCGTGAACTAACGCATCAATATCAATTTTGAAAGGTTGTTAGCTAAAACAAATTCATATTTCTGTGGTAACAGATTTACAATGCCCTACTAAGGTTATTTACAAAGCCTCCATTTATTTTCCCTAGTCCACTAATTCCTTTCATATTTATTGCATAATAACATTGCAAGGTATTAAAACTCGAGTAATAGTTGAAATATTGATGTAAAAGGCGAACGTAGATTATACAATTTTCATGTTTCTCCATCTTTCAGCACACCTTTACTTATTGCAAGAGTATTTTGTCTGTGAGACGCTGGATAGTCGACTGAATATGCAGAATAAAGATGGAAAAACTTTTAATCCGATTGATCAAGACTTGGCAGCCAAAAGTATTCTCGGAATTCTTGAAGGAATGGAAGCCATACATTCTTACGGTGTTAGTATTTTTTCAATATATATAAATCTGGACGGACTATGTCAATTAGGAGACGATGCATTTTCTCACATTACCGTATATGCATATTATAGAGGTGTTCTACTATTTACAGAACGCTTATCTCTCTTTGAACTGACAAAGGGTTCAATAATATCTTAGTAGCAAATGGCATCACGTCACATGACCCTCCATGGTAGGTGCAT
The DNA here is from genome assembly GCA_010014835.2 of Apostichopus leukothele. Taxonomy (NCBI): domain Eukaryota; kingdom Metazoa; phylum Echinodermata; class Holothuroidea; order Aspidochirotida; family Stichopodidae; genus Apostichopus; species Apostichopus leukothele. Next base: position 4,590 of record JAAAKB020293386.1, read on the forward strand.
TATGCTACTGTGAGAGAGAGTTCCAGTTCATGTATAATTCGATGTACGTAATGTTTCCCGAATGGTTCATGTATACGTTTTAAGAATGGTAAAAATGTCACGTGAACCTGATAGTATTGTTATGAAAACGTGTTGAAGTATATTCATTGGTATCTTCATACGATAATGATATGCTGAATTGTACCTATGCATGGTTAAGCACATACAAATAATCAGAGCGTTTTAGAGGACGCTATAACAGGCTAAAACGCATTAAAACTTACGTTTGTTTTCTTTGATGCTGACAGTTTCTTCATCCAGATCTTTGCACCAAGAAAATCCTCCTGACCTCCGACAACGTCTGCAAGATTTACGACTTTTGTTTGGCTGAAGATGCTGCAAGAACAGTCATGGTGAAAAAGTCAAAGGTACAACCATATAGCAATACATTATACAGTGCATTCAAGATGTGTTGTTTATATCAACATCTGACGTAATAGTCCATATCATCTGTTACTTGATGTGGTATTCTACCATCATATTATATCCCACTTTAATTGGTGTAATTACCCCGTAATCCACTTGGTGTTGTACAACCATCTTATACACTTCTTTTGATGTAACACCACCATAACACCCACCACGGTGTTTTATACTAACAGGTTATCTTTACTATCTCAGGCGGTGTTATAACACCATACGGTCATTACGTGTACGGTATTGACGTCACGACAGTTTCAGATTATGCAATTCGCCCTATTAAAGTGTTATCTACCAAGATTGTCTGTTATCTGCAGATAGAAATATTATTTTATTACATTATTCAGAAACATTTTGACCTCAATAACCTTCCACCAGAGGCTTTACAGCGTAATGAATATTCATGGACTAGTGATATGTGGTCCATTGCGGTCGTCATCTGGGAGGTGTTATCAGCTGGTAATTGTATTTTGAACTTACTGTAATGTGTAATGTGAACTAACTGTAATGTGTAATGTTAACTAACTGTAATGTGTACTTTGTAATGTGTAATGTTAACTAACTGTAATGTGTATCGCTCGTTGATTATAAGGATACTTCGTTGTATTATTGAACTGTGTCATGCTCATACTTACTGTGTGTACCATAGGAAACTAATACCACATACAAATGTCGTCGTACTCATACTTACTGTATGGTCTATAAGTAAAACAAACACCACACTCAAGTTGCGTTTAACACGTGTATGATTGGTCTACAGGAAAGTCTCCATTCGTTGGTGAGACGAGCACTGATAACATCAATATGCCTTCATCGATAGACGCATGGCCAGCACAGTACCAGTATGTAAGGTAACTTTAATTTACTTGTAGCAATATATAAACATCTAATTGATACTTCAGAAAGTAAACAGACATACGAGAGCCTTCCAGTCATTTACAGAGATAATTCTTTCAAATTTAGGAATTCGTCAAAGCTAGTATAAATTGATGGATCGGTCATAAAAAGTCTTCCTTTTATATTGGTTTGAGTCTGAGATCAAGTTGGTTTTCTAAAAAATGATTATGAACTTAATGGTATGCTTTTCTATTGATTACAGTAAGGAACTCCTGTTTCAATGTTGGGAAACAGACTGCACTCTTCGACCAACTGTAGCGGACCTCAGGATGGTTTATTCAGAGGTTCGTCATCAATATCCATTCTTAAACACAACACATTATGGCCGTCTTTCTCACGCTCGGAGATAGCAGTAGGACCCTACTGCTATCAAAGTAGTATTCATAAAGAGGAGAACCATTTGTGTAGTATCCTTGATACACAAAAGGAGTTGTACATCATTCCTACACCAATATTTATGTATGTACATCATGTCTACAATCATATCAATTTGTGTACATCATTTCTACACTCATATCAATCTGTGTACATCATTCCTACACTCATATCAATATGTGTACATCATTACTACACTCATATCAATATATGCACATCATTCCTACACTCATATTATTATGTGTATATCATTCCTACACGCATATTAATGTATGTACATCATTCCTACACTCACATCGATCTGTGTACATCATTTCTACACACATATTAATGTATGTACATCATTCCTTCACTCATATTATTATGTGTATATCATTTCTACACACATATTAATGTATGTACATCATTTCTACACTCATATTATTATGTGTACATCATTCCTACACACATATTAATGTATGTACATCATTCCTAAACTCACATCGATCTGTGTACATCATTCCTACACACATATTAATGTATGTATATCATTCCTACACACATATTAATGTATGTACATCATTTCTACACTCATATTATTATGTGTATATCATTCCTACACACATATTAATGTATGTACATCATTCCTACACTCACATTGATCTGTGTACATCATTCCTACACTCATATCAATGTGTGTACATCATTTCTACACTCATATTAATCTGTGTACATCATTCCTTCACTCATATCAATCTGTGTACATCATTCCTACACTCACATCGATCTGTGTACATCATTCCTACACTCATATCAATTTGTGTACATCATCCTACACCAATATTTATCAATATTTATGCAATACTTATTATGTTATTAATTGAAATAGAGTTTGAGTACATCAAAGACGGAGACCAGACCGATATCTGTTATGAGTGGAATAATGGACCACTATGTTCCAATGAAAGGCGGACCACAACAGCAAGAAAAGACCGAGTCGAGTCAGTAATATGTACAGCGAATTCTCAGTACCCAGTATCGTAGAAGAAGGGCAGCCTGTGCCTCGGTTTAATCACAGGACACTTCTGTGCCAGCTATAACCTTTTCACCACTCAACACGGGCAAAACCAGTTACAGAGGACGGAAGTAGAGGGCGGTTTTGCAAGGCGACCTACAGGCCAGTACACATTCCAACAAGAAACATAATAACTCCATGACAATTTCGCCTTGTCAGCTAAGAAAGACGACTAGAAAGTTGGGTCGAAGACAAAATATAAAGTTGTGTCCATAACTTTAATTGTGTGTTAATACAGACAAGTTTATCAGGCTAAGTGGTATGGTGGTTTTTGTTTGCATTTTTCGGTGTTTTCATTGCAACATTAAACGTCTTAATCTTGTATCGCAGTTTTTGTCTCGTTGCTTTGCGAGATGATTTAGGCCTATAACCTCACTGCACTGATATATAATGAACAGGTCAGGGCAGAAGTGTACTTTGCGCTCTTGTCTAATAACAGCATGTAGGTTAACTCGAATAATTTTCTTCCTCAATTTCATTTCTCGAACCTATAAAATACTTAAACAAAGCTCTTTATATCGTTCGCACTTTATTAGTTTCATTTATAATTCACATATTCAGTTTCGTTACTTTTTTGTTATTGAAATTATGAAACAGAAAGTCCGAAGAAAGGCTTGATTAGCTATACAAGCAATTGATTCCATATTTCTGTATCTCTCAAAGGGTGACAGGTTTTCATATGAAAAAAAAGTCTTTTGTATCTTGTTTGCTTTGTTTAACAAAATCTCTGTTCTTGGAACTGGTCTGAATAGATCGACGAGGTAAACGATTCCCCTAACCAAACAAGCAATGATTAAAATCAATTGATATGACAATAGTACAATAAGTTACATTAAAACACAGGGACCTGGGAATAAAAAGGTGAATGAAATATTGAATTTACCAAGGACAAGGAAATTATGTTAGGATTGGATTTAAGGAAGAACGATATTGTTCTTACATAACACAGGAATCAAGTATCCAGAAACAATGATTACTCTTATTTAGCATATAACTATGTATTCTTCTTGTTGTGTCGATGTTGGATTCATTACATTAAGTATCCATCAATCTTATAATTCCCTTCTATTAGCAAGGTTTTAATTAATCAGCTCACTGTCTCACCTCCATATGTTAACATATGTATTTAATTATTTCAACATGAAAAACTGAGACTTACGGTATAACATGTTTTAGAAAACCCATTTGAAGCTTTAATTTATTGACACGGATAGTTACCTTCAGATATCGAAGTAGATTTGTCCTATACCATACAACAAAACGTATCGAAAGTGACATGATTTTAAAACGCCCGGGAAAATAGAGCCGAGGTGTGATGGCTTCTGTCAACAATACATTCGTCACTTTAATAGTCTCGTAGCTTGACTTTGCAGGTTTGCAATGAACAGTACTAGATGGAACTAGTTATCAAACCACAACAGGATTGGTCTATTTGTCTAGTTTAATTTGTACTACTGCTGTAACGCTTCCTATTTCAGTTTTCGAAAATACTGTTGCTAAGGGAAAGTCTCCGGATATTTATTGTTATTTAGGTATAATCCTCTATAATTTCTGTATTAATCATTTCATATAACGTATGTTTCTTGTTTCGTAGGCTTATTTCATTACTTAATTGACCACTTTTGTTGCGATAATAGAAATGTGAATAGTGTTAATATTAATAAGAAAAATACGCAAGAGAGCGCACGATCGCTTTAACGAATGACTTATGGCACACAAATAGATTCTTAACTTATCTTATGTCATTTTAGATAACAACATTGTCACAGAAGTTAGTCGCTATTGGACTATTTTGATCGGATCAGCTATTGCCGTATCCATGTGTAGCTAGCGATACAAAATAACCAGACGACCTTGGAGTGTAGCGCCCTCTAAAAATATGCATATTACAATGTTGATGTTATTGAACAAAATAATGATCGTAGTTTAACCGCACCCCTGGTTTATAGACACAATAATTATTACACTTGTTAAAAGATTGTCGGTTTTTAACTTTAAGTTTGTGCCTTATTCCTAAATAAATGGACTACAACGTGAGTAACAATTATCCTCTTGATTCTTCTACTTTTGTACATTATATAAGGTTGCCGATAAATAACAGTATATAAACTCACTGGAACATATTATCTCGTTAGTGTCTTTTTTACATTTATCCCGATAAAAACTCAATTGATAGTCAGTGGTAACATTTTACTAGTCAGTTTGCTTAAAGTCTTACAATTTTCAGTTATTTTTGAAGGGAAACGTATAATCCTCGACAGACTGGAAACTATCGGAACCTCTCAGTAGTATATTACAAGTAAATAATACTATACAAAAGACACATCGTGTATCTCTTCACGTGACCTAAACGATGACCCTAAACCAAGGATACTGTTAGTCTAGAAGGTTGTCGCTGGTATTTAGAACGTTGGCAATAACATACATATTACGATTGCCAAATGCTCTTCTTAGCTAAGGTTTCCACAGTTTCGAAAACAAATACTAGAAGTGAAGGAGCACTCCAAGACCAATATCAACAGCAGGAGTTAGGCTTGCACTACTAAGCTCACTTGAGTCTTGACTTTTGAGCAAAGAATAAATCAAGCATAAAACGCATATCGCATTACTCTATAGAATCTTTATTCCGTTGTTATGATTTCAAAAGTATACATTCCATAATACCGTCAAACGAATCGAAGATTTATTTAAAGAGGATTAGCAGTAAAGGGTTTCGGAATCAATTTATAGCTAGACAGTTGTTAATAACCTGGTTTCATATTCTGGATTCTTTGATATCTCTAATGAACGTCGCTTCTTGAGCATCTACGTCAACCTCGTCATTCTTACATGATCAACATTTGACGTGAGAATCTCAGTGCTGTATAACCTTTCCATACGCAAACCATCTTATAGGCTGCGTATGTAAGTTGCACCGTTTGTTTTACTACCATAACCCCTCATCATAGTAACACTAACCTTCCTTACAAGTTTGGTGGTATATTGGCGAATATCTGACTTCACAGATAAAGCAATATTAATGCAGAGTCAGTCAAACGCCCTGTTCAATAGCTACATATACGCGCCATTTGAGTTACATAGAACATTCGTGTTGGCTATACAAATACTTATAAAACTACATCGACGGATTAATGGTGGTACTTGAAACATGGACTTTAATCGGTAGATACAATTGCTGGAAAAATGGGAGGGTGAGTAATGAGTACACACAGTGAATGTGTCTAGCGGAGTAATAACATGCATTACTATTTGACTGAATATATAAAGCGGTGCCATCCATAAAATGAAGGCTAGTCAACCCAATAATCCGAGCTGGATCACGAGGTGACAAATTACATCACTCTAGAATGTTCGACTGAGATAAACGCATGTGTTATCACATTGCTTACTTTATGACAGAGGGGCTTCTGCCCCGGGGTCATTGAAGCAGCCTCCTATTAAATGGTGCATTTTTGTGCCTACTTAGACTATAGATAAAGTCTGTATGAGTAGCTCTAAATGAAAGATTGTGCTGAATCAATTTCCCCAGAATGACATAGGTAGTCCTTGTCCTTCTTGGAGGGTTAGATGAGAATGAAGTATTTTGCAGAGGATAGGAACTGTCTTGCAGTCGTGAAAATGTCAGTATGTGATGGGTTATCTGGAGTTCTTCCCTCAGAAACAAATTACAAATATATGTCAAATGGTGCATTCCGAGGTATATTTAAGACTATATTTTAGGTCTATATAAAGATCTATACAGAAAAGGTTATGATTAAATATAACAATTAATTCAAATTTCAACGGACTGATTTTTATGGGAGAGTAAATTAGGAGGGATGATCCATGGGTTCGTCTAGGTCGACTCCTATATAGACGTTTTGAAGTCCTCCCCCAAAATATTAAAATGTAAACGTCAAAATGGTGCATTTGGAGACATATTTGACTATAAATTAGGTTTCTATCAGTAGCCGTTACCGTAACATTTTGCTAATAAATAGTTGATTGGAGGTTGGAAACAAATGAAGATGAGGGGCTTCACCCATAGTACTGGTCCAATTCATCTCCGGCTGAATTGCAAACAATCCCGCGACTGATGAACGGAAATGATGAGGGCACCCCCCCGCCCAACACCTTTTTGAACACCGCTGGTTCACTGTGAAATAATCAGGAATATGCTTTGTATAGTACTCCTAATTTTATGGTCACTAAAGTTTGATTTTAATTCAGCAGTTATAACATTTTGTAAAATACATCCCTTGACAACCTTAACACAAATTCAAATAGAGCTGTAAACTATCTTGCAAGTTAATAATTAAATTAATACTTTACCTATGCTTTGAAGAGCCTGAAGTGGTGTAGTTACTTTGTACCTTGGCAGTGTCAACAATCTGATAGTGTTATCATACAATTATTATTAGTTGACGTTCCAGCCAGAGTACAATGGGTGAGGTGAGCCGATCGCACCCACCATTACAACACTCACATACTTAATCCAAATATACGTAAGACGAAAACATAAAATCAGTAGCTTCACACCACATATGATCCAACCTACAAAGGGCGGCGGGATAGTTGAATAACTTCATATCCCATATGATCCAACCCTCAATGCGGCGAAAAGTGGTTCGATAAATTCACACCACATATGATCCAATCCTCAAGGCGGAAAATGGTGTAATAACTTCACACCAAATATGATCCAACAACTTCACACCACATACGATCCAACACACCCAGAGCGGCGGGAAAGGGGTTTTATAACTTCACACCACATACAGTATGATCCAACAACTTCACACCACATATGATCCAACACACCAAGAGCCGCGGGAAAGGGGTTTAATAACTTTACACCACATATGATCCAACCCTCAAGGCGGAAAAGGGTTTAAAAATTTCACACCACATATGATCCAACAACTTCACACCACATATGATCCGACCCACAAAGGGCGGATGAAAAGGGGTTTAATAACTTCACACCACATATGATCCAACCTTCAAGGCGGCGGAAAATGCGCTAAATAATTTTACACCACATATGATCCAACCCTCAAGGCGGAAAAGGGTTTAATAACTTCACACCACATATGATCCAACAACTTCACACCACATAGGATCCAACACACGAAGAGCGGCGGGAAAGGGGTTTAATAACTTTACACCACATATGATCCAACCCTAAAGGCGGCGGAAAATGCGCTTAATAACTTTACACCACATATGATCCAACCCATCAAGGGCGGAGGAAAGGGGGTTTAATAACTTCACATCACATATGATCCAACCAACCAATGGCGTTGAAAAAAGGATTAATCTAGTTGAGAGGGGAGACAGCCTTCGAGTTCACTTTGAGCATGGCTTACCCCTGAAATAAAAGTTACAATTCCATCTGCTCCTTAGGGTTTTTGTTTTGCCCCACCATGATTGCTCCCCCTCTGCCAACACCTGGTGGGTTTGATCATGAGTGGTAATGTATGTGAAACTCGTTGTAATTTTGAAGCAATATGTGAAACATATAGTAATAAGATCGTGGCTGACCTGGATAAAATGTAAGTGCCGCGACTTATTTCACACTTTTTACTCTGGAACCAAATCTGATTATATGCCTTACACTGTCAACAGTTTCACGGTACAAAGTACATATATAGATATTTATCTTTCATTTTGAGAGGACTATATATTATATATCTTCAAATATTAATGGGATGTTTTATCGCTGGTGTATTTGATCAAACCAGCCTTGTACCTTGTTAACTCTATCACTCATGGAATTATCAAAGTTCAAGTACGCAGACTGTGCATGGGCGTTTTACTGATGTTTCACACGCAATAGCAGTTCACATACTAAGCACAGTCTACGTGGCTTTTAACGGTTCTACTTGTTTAAACCTTACAGTGAATGAACATATTTCGACCGTAGTTTGGATTAAATTTGCGTATGGATAGTGACAGTGGTAAGTAGTTCATAACAACAATTACTGAATTATTTTACAACGAGATTTGAAGCTATGATCATCTGTTTAATTCAAGTAATATATCCAATATGGCGTCGGCTACGTAGCAATGGCTTATGGGAGGTTCCTTGTCACGTGACCTGCTCAAAATATACAGGTTCCATACGTTATGTTATTAATTCTCCTTCCACTTGTAGATATGATTTTACCTGCTGTTTTGGTTTTCCCAAACTGAAGTTGGAAGAACGGTTTCAAGATGGCAGCCAGTCTTAAAGGTAATATCTTTGCTTTTGTTCAACCTAATTGTGAATAATTGTATCGATTCAGACGCTGTGGGTAAATAGTGTATACAGTGGGCTGATAGCATTCACTCATTGCAGTATTGCTCAGGCAGAGCCAAACCAAGATCTTTAATTCTAATTAAGAATCCATTCTACCTCTCGAGCTTCAATAATCACGAACATCATATTGAGCCCTTTATCTTCACCTTTACTAACTCAACGACTCTCCACGATGATGAAGTCAGTAGCGAATGATTTAGTTTATTAAAAGAAATAATTTATACTATTAATATGTTACTTGTCCCTTTTCCATACGAGACACATACATATTCGTAACATCAATTATTGAATAAATACACTATTTTGGTTTTGTTTTATTAAGATTTACTGCTACAAAACACCACATAGGATGAGTTTCACAGAGATGCACGCAAGGGTCGAGAGCTCTTTCGAGCCCAGGGACAATACATTTTGTCACAGGGACCGCTCTTTGCACTTTTCATATATCGCATATTTTCCGACCCCTCCACATTTTCCTTTATTTCAAAATTGACCCCAGGCTCCTGGATGTACTCCTCATCTCCCTCTTTCTTTTAAGGGTGTAAGTGGGGTGGTTGGAATATCTTATAAAACTGCCCGACGCTTGATTTTTCGGTTATTCGGTACAGGTCTTAAAAAGGAACTGAAACGGTTATTAAAGACCCATTACCAGGAAGAGTATAGCGCGATAAGACCGTTGCCATGGAGAAAAGACAAACTTTATAGTATAGAAGAGATTCACATTAATGGAGGAATTGAGCTCCTGATTGTCGAAGATAACATTAATAAGAAAATTCGATGGGAAGCTCTTGAATCTTATAATGGTATCTACCGTGATCCTCGGCTAAAGAAATCCAGGAGGAGAATATTAGAGGGCCACGCTGGATATGGCAAGTCTCTACTTACATTAAAACTAGCCTTTGACTGGTGCACTGGTGTCAAAGATTCCCCTTTGTTTAACGTAGAACTTCTAATACTTCTCAAATTCAGCCATTTACGTAGTTCATCGTCAATCCCTGAGGCAATCAAGCGGTTTATTCTACCAATTGATTCGCCAATTACGTCAGAGCAGATTGAATACGTCATCGGGAATTGTAAATCTGTCTCAGTACTTCTTGATGGATATGACAGAAGTTTGTTCCTGGATACTTTCTTAGGTAATGACGTCACAGACATCGTTCAAAACGATGTTTTTAAGCACTTTGACGTCGCATTGACCTCCAAATATCTTCCAGATGAGCCGACTTTATCCATCCAGCGTATTCGCCTGACAGGATTTGACGAGGATGCGCGGGATCAGTATATCAGAAACGTAGTTGTGAGAGAAAATCCGGTAACCGCTGGACGGATCAAACAATTACTCGAGGATAACCCGATCCTGAGCGATCTCTGTCGAGTACCTTCTATATTCGCTATGGTCGCGCACGCCTCTGAAGGAGAACTAGATGTTCAGAACTACCGAACAGTGACGGGTCTCGTACGTGGCCTGGTTTCATGTTTCATTAGGCAAATGGGAAAAACAGTAGATGCAAATAATGAAAGAGGGTTCCATCTGACCGATGCAGAAACAAGAAAACTAGGAGAGATAGCAATGGAGGGTGTAGGATACAACAAACCAACGTTATGGAAGACAGATGAGTTCATAACACGAGTAGGCGAACAGCTATGTAAGGGATGTATCCAAGTAGGTATCCTAGAAATGGAAGATGATGATATGGTTAAATTTTATCATCCTGTATTCTGTGAATGGTTTGCTGCTTACTATATATCTGAGTTAACTTCACGAGATGACCTAAAACTGTATCCACCTTATGAAATGGATGGTTTGGAGGAATCGGAAAGGAACAGGGAGAGCGAAATCCTTGAAAATGCAGATCCAGAGAATGTACTCTTCTTTTATAATTTTGCTTCTGGGATGAACTCTATAGCGGCCAGGAACCTTCATGATTATCTTAATCGGATTCAAGGATGTGATCGGCTGGCAGCTCTTTGTTTGCTCGAACACGAAGAGCAGTTGGAGGAAGGTTCCAAGGCTATAAGGAATGTCTGTCAGAAAGAAGTCGATGTGAGTTGGTTCCATAAAGAGACAAGACAGAGATCAACTATTGACTTACTAGAGTCTGCGTCCAAGAAGAATGTAAGTTTCACTACTTAAATTTTACTCTCACGAGAAAGAATTGGACAGCATGTTTCTCTTCTCTCACCAATAATAATGCACTTAACTGCAGATGCGTCTATCAATTTCACATACACATCTATTAAGTCGTATACGTCACATTTTCTCTCCCTTTCATAAATTCCTATCCATGGATTCATATTCTCCCTCTTTTTTCTTATATGATCACATTCTAGAGTCGCATATATTGTCTTCCTTTTTAGTATTCTCGCATTGTAAAAGAGTATTGCTTTTATTGTTCTATTGTTACTAGATTGTTATTGTCTCCATGTCTTGTATTCTCACGTTCTAGATTCCGATTGTCTGTATTGTTTTGTATTCTCATATGATTGATGACTTGTTCTTCTTATAATGTTTTCCTTCTAGATTGCTACAGATTGTCTGTATTTTGTGTATACCCAGTATCTATATTGTCATGAGCTATATTGCTAACATTCTCCCATTCTAGACTCCCATTACTTTTTCTAGTTCATATTCTCCCGTTCTAGAGTCTCATTGTCTCTATTGTTTACATTCTCCTATTCTAGATTCCATTACTTCTCTAGTTCATATTCTCCCGTTCTAGAGTCTCATTGTCTATATTGTTTACATTCTCCCATTCTAGATTCCCATTACTTTTCTAGTTCATATTCTCCCGTTTTAGAGTCCCATTGTCTCTATATTTTACATTCTCCCATTCTAGATTCCCGTTAATTCTCTAGTTCATATTCTCCCGTTCTAGAGTCTCATTGTCTATATTGTTTACATTCTCCCATTCTAGATTCCCATTA